>OX375812.1:7612601-7894972 GCA_947359405.1 Antitype chi
CGCTTGAAGAAAAAAGCGCGGGAATCATCGAATTTGGCGGGCGTGATTTTTCTTTCGTTTTCATAAAAATAATAAAAAACGTTTACGATTGGAGATAAGTTGTGTAGATTGATGTAAATATTCATTAGATTAGTTATTGTAATTGTTTGTAGATATAATTCTTCATATTTAGGGTAAGTTTTTTATTTTTTATTTTTTCTGTCCACAATGGACAATGAACCACCCGATCCGGGGGGCACAGTCCCCTCGGTCGGTTATAATGTTACAATTTTTGAATCCAGTATGGATACAGACTCGTCCATAACCAGATCGGAGCGGAAAAGGACTAGAGCTCCACGAAAAATATGTAAAAATTGTAATAAAAGAAGGCGAAATGGTCACTCAACTGGAACAAATAATAATCCAGAAACAAATTGCCATTGTGATAATGACTCAGTAATAACAATCAGTCCTAAAATAATATCAGACGTACCGGTACATCCAATTTTAGCTCACCAAGAAGCCACTCCACGTTCTGTGGATGGTCCCCAGATTGAAAACCTCATAAAATCAGATCTTCCCCAGAAGGCGCCACAGGTTGCTAGGGCTTTGTACGAAGCCACAGACCTGTCGCCATACGTTGTACACATCCAAAAAATTTTTGATACACAAAACTCGGCTCAAACATTACACCCAATAACTTTAGGACATTTTCTTAAAAAACGCAGGTTCAACAACATCATTAACGGTTCACTAAAACGCATTGGTCGAAATAGAATATCACTAAGCTTCTCCCGTTACGTAGATGCAAACTCTTTTTTAAATGACCCAAATTTGGCCAAAGAGAAATTAAAGGCATTTGTTCCATCTTTTAATGTGTGTCGTATTGGACTTATTAAAGGCGTACCTACCGAATGGTCTCCGGAGGAAATATTGGAAAATATATCTGTCCCCGCTGGATGCGGGAAAGTCATCAAAGCAAGGCGTCTCAATTATAAAATACACGAACCGACCCCTGTGTGGAAACCATCCCAAACAGTCGTGCTCACCTTTGACGGACAAATTTTACCAAAACGTGTGTTTTGTTGTTACAATTCCATGCCAGTGGAATTGTATACATTCCCAACAATTCAATGTTTTAATTGTTGTCGTTTTGGCCATACAAAGGTACAATGCAGGTCGAACCCTCAGTGCTTCAAGTGTGGGGAGAAACATTCTGCTGACACTTGCAGTATTGAAGACGAGAGTAATAGTAAATGCTGTCATTGCGGTGGCATTCATTACGCCATCAATAAAAAATGCCCAGAATTTGAGAGACAAAAATCAATTAAGCATTATATGGCCCATAGCTGCGTGTCGTATGCTGAAGCGTCGCAACTACATCCACCAATCTCAAAATTGTATGCAGATGTGGTAACATCTGCCCCATTACATCCTACCACTAACAATTCTTTCTTTTCCCAAACTTCACCCCAATCACGTAACACACCAATTGTCTCCTCACATAAAAAAACGGTATTCCTGAAACCTCGGGATCCCCCAAAAACAGCTAAGGGGTATGACCGGGCAGCTCATCAAGCATTAATCAGTAATGAAGTTTCTGTGTCAGGGAATGGTGTTGCATTCCAAAATAAAACAACAAATAATAATGAGAATCAAATTTTAAATTTAATAATCATGCTAATTAATACCTTAACTAAAAATAATAATATTGAACCGTCCAACGTTGCCACTGTAATTGATACTCTGTCTAACTTATTTAACCATCATAATGGATCCAAATCTATCCAAGATTGTCCAGTGGAACAGTCGCAGCATTGTGAATAAAAAATCTGATCTGTCCTACATATTAAACAAATATGATCCCTTTGCAGTCGCTCTCTGTGAGACATGGCTTAAACCAGGGTTCTCTTTTAGAATTCCTGGCTATGCGTGTCTAAGAACAGACAGAAGCGATGGGTATGGCGGGGTCGCCATACTTATTAAAAATAACTTGTCTTTTCAATCTTTTCCTCTTCCGAGTCTCAGTGACGAAATATCTGCTGTCGCTGCTATTGTAAATAAAATCTGTTTAGTATGTATATATTATTCTCGTCCCACTGTAAATATTCTTTCTGAAATAAGTAATCTTCTTTCAGTTTTACCTAAACCATTTTTGGTAATGGGCGACTTTAATACACAACATCAGTCCTGGGGTAGTTCTAGTTCCAATTACTATGGGGAAAAGTTATTAGAAATTCTAGACTCTAATAATTTGTGTATTTTAAATACGTGTCTCCCAACACGCCAATCGAATCCAGATGAGGGAATAAGTGCCCCTGACCTCTCAATCTGCACACCTGAGTTAGCATCGACATTATCCTGGTCTCCTTTACCGTCTTCTTATGGTAGTGATCATTACCCTTTAATCATTTCTTTTCCGCATAAAAAACAAACTGCTTGCAATCCAACACCACGATTAAAGTATAGACTTCAAAATGCAGATTGGGATACATACAAAAATTGTGTAGAAGAAAGAATTCTTGCTTTAACTAACTCCTTACAACTACATGATCCCCAGCTATTATCTGATCAAATAACAAGAATTTTAATAGAGGTGGCAGATAATACTTTCCCTATTAAGAATGGTGCTACAGGCAAAATTCCTTCACCACCTTGGTGGGATGCTGAGTGCACTCAGGCCATTAAAAAAAGAAAAGAAGCAGAAAAAAATTATAGTCATACTATGACTCGTCACAATTTTGAAATATACCTAGAAGCTGCTCGTACAACTCGTAAGCTCCTTAGGAAAAAGAAATTTGAAGGTTGGCAAAGATTCTGTGCATCTATCTCGCCAGAAGTTAATGCATCTCTAGTATGGCAAAATATTAGGAGATTCAGGTCAGCATTCAGTGACACAACAGCCTCAAAACTCCCATTAAAATTAGCCAATGAATTTATGGATCATTTAGCTCCTCCTTCTGTCCCAGAACAGAGATCTTTAATGCACTTTCCCTATGTTCCTATTCCTAATTCTGAGTTGAATTCCCTGTTCACACTAAGTGAGTTGAAAGGAGTCCTTTCACATGTTAAGGATTCAGCTCCTGGTGAAGATGGTATACCATATTCATTTATAGTTAATCTGTCTGACGCTGTTCTCTTAATATATTTAAATCTCATCAATACAGCTATGATATCTGGCAACATTCCATCAAGTTGGAAGTCTCAAACAATTATTCCTATTCTGAAACCAAACAAACCTTCTTCTAATGTTACTTCTTATCGACCGATTGCACTTTCTACAGTTCTTGCTAAAATTGCTGAACATCTCATTAAGAATCGTTTGGAGTGGTTTTTGGAAAGCAAAAACTTACTAGCTACATCACAGTTTGGTTTTAGGAAGGGTAAAAGTACTATAGACAGCCTTAGTGTGTTCACAACTGATATTCGTTTAGCCTTCTCTTCTAATAACTCTGTAATTGCTGCTTTCCTCGATATTAGCTCAGCTTACGATAATGTCCTGATATCAATCCTAGAACAAAAGCTGAACTCATTACAAGTTCCAACAATGTTGTCTAAGTTAATAATTAACATGCTTTCAGAGAGATCTTTAAATCTTCATATTGAAGGGTATACATTTACCCGTTTAGTTTGGAAAGGTCTCCCTCAAGGTTCTGTAATTAGTCCAATTCTCTACAATATTTACACTTATGATTTGGAATCCTCTCTAAATGAGTCAGTACAAGTCCTTCAATATGCAGATGATTTACTTCTTTATTTATCTGGTCATTCTGTTGCAAATATTTGTACATCCTTAACCTCTTCTTTATGCTTACTGAAGACTTGGCTAGAAACCAATGGTCTACACCTGTCAATTGATAAAAGTAACATTGTCTTGTTTACTAGAATGCGTATGCCTCCTATAGTTACAGTAAAGTATAATGATATCCCTATGCCTGTTAAAAACCAGGTTAAATTTTTAGGCCTTATTTTGGATACACATCTTACTGGTTTACCACACTGTGATTATATAGCTGCTAAATGCGAACGAAATATCAACATAATTAGGTGTCTTGCTGGTGTTTGGTGGGGAGCACATCCCTTTTCATTAAAATTACTGTACAACACCTTGATTAGAAGCTTATTAGATTATGGGACTTTTTTGCTGGAACCTGCTAATGTTGCTGGTCTTAAGAAACTGGACAGTGTTCAGTCCAAGGCACTTAGAGTGGTTTCTGGCGCAATGAAAAGCAGTCCTATTAATTGTCTTCAGGTGGAATGTGGAGACCCTCCACTTCATTTGCGACGTCAATTTTTAGCTAATAGATTTATGGCTCGGTGTCTTCAATTTACATATCATCCTTTGCGAAATAAACTTTCCACTCTCTGTGAAGAAGTAATTTCATCCACTTACTGGAGGCACAAAGCTACTCCGTGTTTAGTTAAAAGCTTTAGAAAATACAATTTAATTGAAGCTCCTTGTCACCAATCTGAATTTCTTCCTATATTTCACTGTAATTACAGTTCATTAATTATGTTACCAAATATACATTATAACCTTAGCATTTACAGAGATGACGTATGTCATAACCATAACTTCAACTTCACCATGGATAGAGACTGGAAGGGCTATCAGCTCTTGTTTACAGATGCCTCGAAGCATGGAAGAGACTCATGTGTGGGAGTAGGTGTATACCACTCCCAATATAATATCGTCCAAAAAATAAAGCTCCCGCCCGAATCATCTGTATTTACGGGAGAATGTTACGGTCTATTCAAAGCTGTCGAATATATACTTATGATGGGCTTACGGAATTCACTCATATTAACTGATGCAAGGAGTGCTTTACAATCTTTGGCCAGATTCCCTTTCTATTCTCATAACTCTTATATTACATTTCAAACACGTGAACTCCTTTATAGGTGTTCTATTAAGGGGTATTCAGTGCATTTTGCGTGGATACCCTCTCATTGTGGCATTTTAGGTAATGAGAGAGCTGACCAGTTAGCTAATGATGCCGTATTGTGTGGAGATGTTTTTCCGTATAAAAATAACACCCAAGATCTGGCAGCTCTGCCCAAAGTTTATCTACAGGAATCCTGGGGTCAGCTTTGGTCCGGGCAATCAGTGAAAGGGAAATTTTATCGTAATATTCAGCCATCTATTTTTGTTAAACCTTGGTTTAGCAAGTACAAGCTAAGCAAAAAGATTACTACAATATTCATACGTATGCGATTGGGTCACGTGTGCACTCCTGCTCATCTTGCCAGGCTTGGCATTGTGCAAAACCCTACGTGTGAATGTGGCGCTGAAGTGGGAGATCTGAACCACGTTATTTTTCCTGCCCCCTTTATGACCACTCCTCACTTTTCCAAAGTCTTGTTTCCCTCGGAGTCCCTTTGCCCACTTCTATCTCATGTATTTTATTTAATTTTAATGTAGATATTTATAAAACCATAGCTCTTTTCCTTGTAAATAATGATATAGCTATTTAAACATTTATTATTTATAAACTGTATATAAGTACTTTTACCATGTAGTTCTTAGTTATCGCTCCGAGTCGGCCTTTTTGTTAGGTCACTTGGTGTCGTTAATTGGTTACAATTATTTTCTGTTGTATTATAATTCCCTACTGCTAACTTATTATAATTTTTTATTTTTATGTATTATCAACTAATCTCCTTTCCATTTCCAAATTTCCCGTTGTAATATTTTATAATTTCGAGAGTATTTGATTCTTACGTTTTGTTATCAAATAAATTATTGTTAGTGGCAATAAGCACGAATAGTGCAAAGCCAAAAAAAGAAAAAAAAAAAAAAAAAAAACCCGCTTGAAGTATATATATTCTGTGGATGAGACTGCGACTAGATTGTGAACGTTTTTAATTACGAGAATTGGCCTTCAGTTGTCTTTACGGGTAGTCAGAAACCTAAAAGTCTTACCAGGGCTTATCGTGTTACCCAGTAAACGGGTTGTCGAGTTCAGATAAGCAGTCGCTCCCGACATAGTTGGAAAAACTAGCAGATTGACCTACTAATTCCATAGCAGCGTCATTGATCCCCACTGAACTCCCGCGATTCCAAATTTCCGCCTGCGTTATATGACATAGGCAGGGTTTCAGCGAGTTAGTCGTCGAGGCGGTTGCCTCCTCGATGCCTTCTACTCCGAGCAGGATCAGCCCTCTCGCGATACCACTCAACAGACTCCTTCTGAATCATCATTGTCTCACAAAGGGCAATGGCCTTCTCTCCGGTTCACCCACTGCAAATGCACAACATAGGCCCAACTACTGCTGGCAGAGACAGGTCTCGCCCGATCGTGGCGACGAGGATCCATCGTTTAGAAGGCCACGCCTATCACTCCTCGAGCGTGTACTGCGCAGAATCCAAGCCACCTTCGCAATGGTAGCAATTTGCCGTGGCCTCTCGCCAAATAAGGAGACTCGCTCCCTTCTTTTCAGCCAGGCTTCAAAATGCGGTAGGACGGCTTCGACAATGCGCTTACACGAATATTGTGTACGTTATGTACGCCAGGATGTCCAGCTGTGGAAAGCATGCCAGGAGAGTTGCTGCCTCAAAGGATACATTTCGGGGGGGGGATACATTGGGTAACAGTCTGTGCAAAGCACCCACTGCCTTAGCGACGTGGTGAACCAAGTGCTCGAAGTGTTCTTCGAAACCCCACCAACCGTCCAGGTTTAGGCCGACATACTTAATGGATCGACCTACCTGGGCTTGCGCATCTCCAACTCTGACTAACAAGCGGGGTAGCTCTCTGCTCCTCGGCAGCTTGTGGAACCAAAGCGCCTTAGTTTTATGTGGTGCCTCAGATTTAATCTGAGTGTGGTGCTATCTCTGATCCCGGCCCGCAGATCGACGCTACGACTTTTGCCACCTCCGACTCGGCAAACTAAAGGCTCTTCGAATGTGTCACCGCCGGCGAATACCAGAGTGCCATCTACGTAACCAACGACATTAAAGCCAACGGGGAAGTCGACGGTAAGCAGCGTCGAAGCAGCACCTCAAAGTAACCGAGGTTCCATAAGAGAGGACCTACAACGGATCGCTGCAGAATTTCACACCTAATCTAATCACGGAAGGGGCCCCCGGTCAGAGGAGAATCCCAACTCCCAACATTTATTATTAAACTCTTTCAAGTAAAAGTGTATAAATAAGTCTTATAAAATAAAAAATACTCTTATTGTTGGTTCTGCTTCTTTATATTGGAGGGGGGGGGGGGGGAGCAATTCGATGAATTTGCCACGGGCCTCGAACGGTATAGTTACGCCACTGATCCTAACGTAGCGTAGGTTCTCCATTTGCTTATACATATTTACGGCCTTATTCATAAAAAGTTATCGAACATCTAACCAGTTGCTAATGTCTGGTTTTTAAAGAGAAACCAGACATTAGCAACTGTTTAGATGTTCGATAACTTTTTAAGAATAAGGCCGTTAGGATTTTGTTTGCCCCGATGCCGATGGTGCCCGGATGTTACTTCAGCCGGGTAAGTAACTACGTAACACATTAACAGTAAGAATGGCTTTAATTTTGATAGTTCGACAACATATAGTCCGTTATGAAGAGTGTTACCTACACACTTGAGTTGCTCGGGTCGGCATGATTGGGTGTGTCTTGCTGACAGGAAGAATTTTTCTGGCCTACGTAATTTGTTTTACACTAGATGTGTGTATATTATAAGTATGTTTTTTTGTTAATAAAGGTTCATAATAGTCATAAACTATACGAGGTGAATTTTTAGTCTCCATTAAAATTTTTCAGGGTGATAGTACCGGTGAAATTGAACAACATTCTCCAAGGCACATGGGTCTAATCATGAAACAAAAATCGGACCTCCCATACAAAATCGATCAGCTCACTATTGATTTTGCATGGGAGGTCCGTTCTTTTTTCAATTCACCTTGTATGTATATATGAGAAGTATGTATATTATATTATTTACTTTACCCCACAAAACCGTTTGTGGTGTGTTGCCACCTGCCACTGTGGTTGCATGAATAGGCTGAGCTGTAGATGGTAACCAGTGGCGTAACAACAGGGTGGCAAGTCGGCAAAATGCCACGGGCCCCAAGCCGGAAGGGGCCCCCGGTCAGAGGAGAATCCCAACTCCCAACATTTATTATTAAACTTTTTCAAGTAAAAGTGTATAAATAAGTCTTACAAAATAAAAAATACTCTTATTGTTGGTTCTGCTTCTTTATATTGGAGGGGGGCATCCGATGAATTGCCACGGGCCTCGAACGGTATAGGTACGCCACTGATGGTAACATAATTATCTAGTCTTTTTGTTAGGTATTTGTTTTTATTACTGAATGGACCTGCTCTTGACCTCGATTACGAGCCTGCACGTTCATTTGGACTGCAAGTTACAATAGCTGCTATACCTAATCCATTTGGATGCGTTTTCAGAGCAGCTGCATCGAATCTGCCAGTAAACACGCTAGGTACGCAGTTGTTTGGAACCGCACGGCGATTGCAAGTAAGCAGTCATTCGATATGACGAGAGGACATTTTGTTTGGGAAATTAGGATACTTCTATCTTATTCCCTAAAACAATTTAATCAAAATCCAGTATTCAATCATTCACATAAAAACTACATATAATTTCATACAGAAATACGGTTAAATATATTTTCTCTTATATCTAATACTACATCCATAATTTCGTGGGTAGGTTTTTATTTTTTTTTACATTTTCCACATAATATGCAATAAATATATCTTATATAAATCTCGTACATAACACGTATTAAGTAGTATGTATCTATGGTTTCTGCTACACTTGGTAAATATTTTATTTTGATTTTTTAAATCTGATTATTTTTCTCAGGTATTCCGTTAATTGAGGATATGATTCGGAAAGACGTAGATCTTTTATCTTTGTTGTCATAAGTTGCAAAATGTAGATCTATACATATAACAATGTACTTACATTAGGACTTAAAAACTTTTAGACACGATGACTAAACAGAAAGCAAGTAAATACGATAAACATATTTTAACTATGGTCAGCACCACTAGTCGTACAATCGTTAACAATTTATATTTTGAAATAACTACTTCATTAAATTATTTAAAGTAACGCTACAGATTTAATCAATGTTGGAATCTGACCATTGTTAAAATAACTAATTAAGTATAAGTTAAATAAACATTTATTACATAGAAACCCACTACAAACTGGCTTAAGTAACATTATAACTGACTAGATCAATTCACAGGATACGCATTATATGCATGACAATAACATAAAACGAAACATAAAGTTAAAATTAATAAACGCAGTTCAAACAGATAATTTGTAGCTAAAATTAGAACACTATTCATTTAAATCAGCTATTTCATTAAGTATCGTAATTAAATAGATATAATTAGAAGTAAATAAACTAAAATGTACGCAACGCAGATGAAACTCACTAGAATTGATACTCTAACAATTGACCATGTCTTCAACACCCCATTAAAAAGCCAACACTATTGCCACAACGAAGAAACTTCATAGTTTATGTTATTTAATTTCTAAATATAAGTAATAAATAGGCTCATGTGAAGTTACCTTATGAAAGTATTAAAAGCTTTAAAAAAATAAATGACTTACTTAGCGGCACACCTCATGTAGACACAGTCAGTTTTATGCTTGCTGTAGGTGAACTTTTTTCAGCATTTCCATCGGTAAAGTAACCATCCTCAAGTTAAGACTATCTGAAGTTAAAAATATCCAATTGTGAGCTAAAAATAATGCAGTCTAGGAGATGTCTTGTTGGGGTTGCAATGTACCAGCCGAATGTTACAAATAAAAAGAAAATGACATACCTACCAATAACGACAGAATGTTACTTAGCTCCTAATTTCGTTTTGCATAGCGAAATTCTCAACTCGGAGTTGATAGAGATACATCAATTCCACAATGATAGAATACTAAATATATGTTAAACAATGTAACGTAACGTGTTCGTGTGTTCTTGTCGGGTGCGCGGTTTAATTAGGCTTCTCCTTTTCCTTGTCACTGCCATCTTTGTCCTTTTCTTTTTCCTTATCTTTGTCTTTTTTCTCTTGCAGCTGTTGCAGGTGCGCCGGCAAAGCTTTCAGTATTGCGTGGACCTTTGGATCACAAATAAGAACAGTTATTTAGAATCAACATATTAATTTATTTGAAATTAACCATTCAAACAATAATAATTGTAATAGAACCTTTGGCTCGTGGACTATTTATTTCGTTTTGGGTAGGGCCGAATATCGAACCCTGGGGCACCCTTCTTTTTATAATACTGCCAGGCATACCTACTAATCTCAGAAAATAACATTCATTGGTATGTGATCACCACGACATAAAAATGATCTTGTAACCATGGGATTATTGGTTATAGAATAACATTAGTAACGTGTAATCATGTAAAATGCCTACCTCCTCAGCGACGGCCATCAGCACAAACTCGAACTGCTGCTTGGTGGCAACAGTGCGAGTGCGTTGGTCTCGGATGTGCTCCAATGTGGCCGCGATGTCGATCTCCTTGGCGCCCTTGGCCATGCGGTTCAGGACCATATCGATGAGGCAGTAGGTGCCCGAGCGACCGGCTCCGTCACTGGAATACAAAGAATTTTGATGAGGTTTTATTTAGACCAATGTAAAGTCGCCTAATATATAGCATTGTATGTCGAGATCTGACAATATGAAAAGTGTGAGAAGCAGTGAGATCTAAAATAATCAGTTTGCCAGTTCAGACCAGTCGCGGCCAAGGCACATTTAATGGCAACAAGTAAGCATAATAATAACAATTAAGTATAGGTACTTTTTATAAGTAGGTAGGTATTTATGCAATATTAAAGCGATCGAAATAAAATAATATCAATGCAGTTGGATAGGTATCTAGACTTTGAATTCTTGTATTCTGATATTGCTCAATAATCGGTCAGTCGAATATTTCTTCGATAATAGGTGATATCATATCTTTTCGTTTAATATTACGTAAGGAATTGGGACACGATATGCAAATGATTTGATTTTATCTCTTATTAAATTATTTCAGATTAGAATCAAGATCGTGATTAAATGATTAAAGTACCATAGGTAATAATTATTTACCTTAATCGGTACCTACTACCTACAGGTTTATCAATTTTGAAATTGAAGATAATTCATCGAAAAATATTCCATGGTTCAAGGTTCAATAACCTAAATTATCGGTCTATTTAATAGTCTAAATTCGATTTTACCTGCAGTGGACCACAATGGGGCATGATCTTCCTCTGTAAGACTTGTTCACTTTTCTGAAAACAAAATAAATAGGTATTGCATAAATAGGTACTTGTCTTTACCTATTTAAATTAAAAAGGTTATACCATAATTAATCAGAAAGTAACTGGTTACTTAGCATCAATTTATTCGTAATGTCAGAAAAGTAAAAGAAATTATGATTAAATCTTTTTTATAATTGAACTTATTTGGTTTTTGCTTTATTTTATTGCGGTAACGGCCAGGTTCATTACATTTAACCTTTTAAAAAGTAAGTTATCGCGCCACTTTAGAACTTTTTTTAACTTTTCTTTTCACTATTTCTATAGACTATAGGTATGTGATACTAACATAATTTTAAGTTTTATTTACTAATACAAATTATTATTATAATATGTATATTTAAGTTAAGGTATTTATTGATGGGTCTTTGTAACCTGAAAATAAATGTTTTATTATTGCTATTATTATCTATTATTTATACTTTAGTTACAGAGTTCAAGGTCCACGATTAATGTAAGTAACGGATCAGTTGGCTATTGTAATAGCACGTATTTATAAGAAGCTCACCTCCTGAACTCCAACAAGGCCTTGGTCGATGATGGCACGCCGTTCTCAGGCCAGGAGAGGAAGTGGAACTGCGTGACAGTTCGGGTCTCACCGGTGCGTTGGTTCTTCAGGTAGAAACTTCGCACCAGGTAGTCGTCGCACCATATGTGCTCGCTTACTAGGTGCACCTGGAACATGACGTGTTGTATTTATTTTCTACTACCTTCTGTGGACGGTAACAGTAACAAATCCAAGACCTGGAGATTTTAAATCTATACCTTCTCTCCTATTCTTGTTGTGCGACCGCCTCGCAGTACAAGTCACTTGTAAGAATTCGGAGATCAGTAGTACTTACATATTACTTTTCTAAGTAAGAGTCCTAAATATATACCTACTCGATGCCATCACCAGAAACTCACCTCATAGATATGGTAAAGTTCAGATCCCTCTTCAGGCCAATAGCGGTGGCAGAGCTGTTGTCCGTTCTCGGTGAGGCGCGTGAGCATGACCATGACGACGCTGCCTTGCTCCCACACCATCTGCCAGAAGTCGGGCGCCGTGTGGGCCATGGGGCCAGCCGCGGCAATGTACGCGGGGTTGCGAGGGTCGTGGTCCGTCTGGAGAACAAATGTGATCATCCGAATTAGCTATTCAAAGAGCGCACACTTTAATTGATTAGCAAAATATGGAAAGATAAAACAGGTAGGTATTTTAAAATATTTTGAAATATAGGAAAACATTTCTGTGATACCCCCATTTTATAACCAGCACCCTAATTGCGTAACACACGATTAATCATAATCTGTTTCATTTTCACAGTTCAACAATATTCATTACGTTATTTGCGTATGTTGAGCAGACACAGTTTTCTAACATGAAGCAATGGATTAGCAATCTGTTTCAAAACGAAACAGATTATGATTAATCGTGAGTTATGCAATTAGGATGCAGTGATGAATAATAGTTTACTTACGATAGTCGAAGCATTGATGTAGTCCGATCCGAGATGGTTGGAGAGCGTGTTGAGCGTGACCCTGGAGTGATCGTATGGCAGCACATCAGCATAGCGGTTCTTGCCGGTGTTTTCCTGCTTCAGAGCTGCAGTGGTGGCGCAGGGCTCAGCCTCATACGCGCACAGGGCGCGCCATTCTTGCTCCAAACGGTCCTTGTTGCGCAAATGGTCTTCCATGTAAGCCTGTTAAAGAAGTTGGTTGACATTATTTTTTCTTTCCTTGAGTATAAAAATCTACAGAGGTCCACGCTCGAGATATAGCAGAAGGCTATGGAACGAAGTGTTCTGGGTATCTAACTGTCAAACCGAGTTAGGAATACCACCATCAGTTTCATCACAAAGATAACTGATATCACTCGGAAACAACCACGCTATAATTCAATTGGGTTGGGCACATCTGTTAGACGACCAATGGGCCAAACTCACGACCCAATGGGTACCTCTGAATGGCAAACGAAATCGTGGCAGGCCCAGCAGACCCAGACGGAGTTGGCGGGATGAGCTGGACGCCTTCAACAAGAACTGGTCCTTAGCAGATTTAAATAGAGAGTCGGGAGGCCTTGGCCTGGACTAGGACATCAAAGGCTTTTAATAATAAGTATTATAAACTGTGTTATTTTCAAGAAAAGTTGATTCTACAAACTAATTATTACAGCCTTGCTTACCAAAACAATGTGTCCGGTAGAGATGTCCATATTAGTTAGTGCTGGTTCCTCACTCCTGAAATAAAAGAAGGACACAGTCAAGTCACTTTACATTTTTTTGCCAAATTTTTTACATTATGTACTTATTGCAACGCCAAAACACAATCTCAAGATGACTTAAGCTAAGGTAACCTTAAGTCGTTCTTACCATGACGAAGTGCTAGATCGAGTCGAAGGAGAGTTGCCTTCAGCTGGTTCCTTGGAGAGCGATGTGATGCGCTGTGGCGGCTCGGTGGGGTGCGTGGGAGCGGCGGCCGGCTGCTGACCAGTCCACTTGCCCGACATGCGTGCTCGGCACAACTCCTGCAATGTGACCAACTCAATGTACGTTAGGACACACGAGTAATAAAAACAATAAACGGCACAAATTTGGGTACACTGCAAAGTTATCTTACCTGATAATCCCTAGTAGCTTCAGCATCAATCTCTGCTGCCGAGGATAGGCCATTCACCTTCCTCTTATTACTCATGTCTCGCCTCAAAAGCACAGCGAAGATCACAGCTCCTACCACCAGGACCATCAGACTCCCAATGAGAGCCGAGAGCACTGGCAGGTCTAGACCAAGTATGGGCTCGGGTGCGTCCAAGTGGTGACTCACCGGACGCTTGCTCTGCAATCATAGATTCAAAATAAAGTGAGAGGAACTGAGTCGCTCATTTGTATGCCCAAAATATTGTTGGAATGCTTACTCTGTCACCGATGCCAGTGGATAGAACTTGCGCTCCAGTCTCACGACGCAAATCATCTTTGATTTCATCTGGAAGGAATATTTGGAAAAATATAATATGTGATCAGTAGTTACAAGTGAAGGAAGTCGGAAGATCGGAAATGCCATCTTGTAAATCCTTACCAACGTGACGCGCTACAGCCATGGCATCATACCCTTTATTATTCTTCTCAACTTTGAATGTAACTTCACTTGGATCGACTCTGAAACAAAATGTTGTTTTGTTCTAATATTATAACCACATTAAGCAGTAGATAAATAATAAAATAGATAAAAAAGTTGAAACTATAGATTTTAAAGTAGACTTTATTAAAGTTACCGGGGGTTTGTAAAAGTGTTTTTCTCTAAACCAAGCATTTCTTCTAGTCTTGAAATAAATGAGATGCCTTTCTCCCAGTCAGTTAGGAACCTGAGGCAAACCGATTATAACATCAATGGGAAAGTACCTTAACATTTATTTTTTGTTTTATACTTTGGAGATGTGAAATTTCTCACCTGTTTTTAAATAAGACGTACGCGTATGATGGGTCATAGTCATAATCATTGTGATCGTGGTCACCAGGCTTTTCATCTTTTTCTACGGGCTGCACACCTTGTGCTAAAACATAAAATCAGACCGATACTGTAAATAGGGCGATAAAACGAACGATTTTAGACAACACCGATATAGAACTTGAAACATGCATAGTTTTTCATTGAGTGAAGAACAGTCTTGAGTCAATCCAATATTAATTACCAAAGGAATAAATAGCAGATCGAATTCAAGAGAGCCAAGATTTATAAACACTGGGTTATGTTCATTAAGCAGGTATTGAAGGAATACATTTTTCTTGTCGAGATAGTGAAGCGCATAAAACTGAATATCATGGGGGTAATGTATGACTAGGTAAGATATAAAACATATATTTATAAACATTGAAGCTGACACAATGACAACATAAAAGACACACAGGGTGGGCTATAGCCCACAATCAACACATCGAAGAGTACAAAGGAAACGCCATAAAACAAAACATTTAGATGTCATCCATCACACATAGGCAACACGTTACATACCGAGGACTATTACAGCCCATGCTTCGTGTCTCACAAATTAAAATGTGCTGAGGGAAACACTTAGTGCGGTGTTCTATACAAGACGAGGAAGTGCGAATAGTAAAAAATATACTTTAATTGTAATGCAGCTCTAGCCTGTAGCCTGACTCTATTCGAGGGAACATCGATAGGTATCTAAAACATTTATCTCAGGCCGCTGTGACACTAACCTGTCACTGATTTATTGTGGTATAAAATCTTTAATGTTTTGGCGTCCAGGCGTGGCCCAGGCTTTTTAACATCGTCTCTTTCCCTACGCTTAAAGCCCCATTCGTTATTAAGCAAATCTTGAATATCCTCGGGATAAAATTTGGGACTTTCACCTGAAACATCGTCGGCATATGTAACACCCTCGGTCTGGTTTGAATCACTTTTACGGGTCGAAGTTCTTGATATCAAAGGGCCTATGTGAAAAAATTGCCAAGAACTAAAATAACACCTTAGATAACTGAGAAGTACAAATAAGAGAAATTAATTCAAAAGTTAGTACGTCAATCCTTCAACAGAATGAGTGAGATAATGTTGCTGTTGTACCTACAATGCAAACGAAGCAGAAAGCAACACAAATTGCCGTCTTTACATACACGGAGGTAACTCTAAGTTCTCAAGTTGTGCGATACATGTGACTCACCTTGCAACTCGTCTGCCCTGAGCGGCCCTCCTTCAGCGTAAAGTGCGCCTTGTGGTTTTTGTTTAGCATCAATGACATCTCGCCAATAGTTCATGAAGTATTCCTCCATTTGTTTCGAATGTTTAGCGTCTAGTGCGGGCGAATTACCTGTAGAGTTAAAAATAGCATAAACAATTAAAATGAATAGGTAACAAAGCAGTTATTTCATATACTTAGTTATCAAAAATACCTTTGAAATGATAAGGGTCAAGCTCCCCACTGCCAGCATCAATGGGAAACTCATCTATTCCATCTTCATCTATGTATACCCTTGGTTCAGGTAATTCACCCGGATTCTCGTATTCAAAGGGAAAGTGTTTCTCAGCAAAACTCTGTTTATAGTTTTTCCAAGCATTGGAACGAATTTCTTCATCTAGCGGAGAAAATCTATTGCTCGTGATATATTCCGCAGTGAATGGTGGAGCTTTAGTTTTATACTTGCGAAAATGAGCTCCCACGCGTTCTTCATCAGCGTATGCCATGTTAGGTTCATTTTCACCAAGTATGTCAGACACGGATTTTTTCTGTTTATCGATAACAACCCTAGGCATAGGGTTTGCGTTGTTGATTGGCTTTCGCTCTTTTTCAGCTAGAATGCGTTCCCTGAATCCTGAAAATGGTAGAATAATGGGAGATTCCTCGCTTCCACCCAATAACATTAAATCGCGTATTTTTTCACTTGGCGTTTCGCCATCCGTTGGTTCGTCATCTTCATTAAAAAAATAAAAAATCTAATTAATTATTATTTCCTTAAAGAAAAGAGCTATCAAATGTTTATAATTTTTTACCTTTAGGTATGTAGGGAGTCGGGTCGTCATCAGGTGTCAATGGAGGATTATACACCTCATTGGCAAAGTTTGAGTCGGAGATCGGTGAGTTAGGCATAAAGCGCACATATGCTGTCTCATCTGGTTCAATCTGTATTTTAACACGATTATTAAGAACAGTTTTATTTATCAAGACAAGTTATTCGTTAAATAGAAAACTTACTTCTTCGGCATTTTCTTCAGGGTTTTCTTCGGTGTTGGTACTTAATTTAGGATCAGCAAATTGGTCACATATCTTTGTATTGACAGTAGCTGGATCGCTGGAGAAATTAATCGAAATTGTTTAGTCACTGGGGAATCACAGGTGTACCCGATAATAGTTGCACATTTGAGGAAACACTTGTTTAAAATGCTTGATTCGATAGATAAAATAAATATTGAGTAGGGCGGAAGATCTCTAAATACTGATGCACTCCATTGAATGTGTAGTAAGATTGTGATACTACGGATAGCAAATAAAGTGATACTAAATAAAGTGTATTATAACTAACAGGTCCTGGCGCAGCGTGTAGAGCATTGCCTGCAGCACACACTGCGTATACGCGTGCTCCCAGCGGTAGCCTCTCGTCGCCAGCCGCTGAAGCTCGCCCTCGAACCATTGCAGCTGCTCTGAGCTCATGTCATACCTGGGCGAGGATGAAGATTGGAGGATTTAATAGCTTTTCAAAGAAGACAACTGAAAAATATGTACTTAATCGTCTTACTTCCAAAGGACAGAGGACTGAATCTAACCCAAAATCAACGAGATTTAGCATGGAATTCTAATCTCTTTAGTGATTGAGAAACCTGACTGTCAAAGGCAACTTACTGATAAAGTGATCCTTCCTCCACTTCTTTTTCGTACACCGGTATACATTTACCAAAGGCGAAATCTGTGGAAGAAAATTGGCATCTCATTAAATTACATCAGTGTCATTTTCCAAGAACTTATATGTTATTACAAAAATACCTTCCACTGAAGATAGGATAGTATTTCCGAGCTGTGTCTTCTATATACGATAGCTGATATAAGATAAAAAATAAATAAGATTACAGTGGAAAGATTTTCTATCATAAGTTTACTTACCGTCGTAGCACCATTCCACCTCCTCCACGCATAATGATGCGCTGAATAAGCAACCTGAACAAAGAAACGTGTTGTTAATTATAGATTATTATAGAATCATTAAGTTGGAGAAATCATAGAATGAAACTAGACATTTGAGAGAAATCTTAAAACACAGAATATCAGCAGCACTTGTTGACTGGCAAACATTTTTACTACGTATCGTAAACAATTATAAAGTTCATGCTGAGACAGGGAGAAGAAACAGATCAGCGAACCCATAAATAAATCCAATGATGATTATCAGGTCTTTAAAATTTCGGGTGCTTAGGTATCCTGTTGTCCTTTACCTTTATGGAGCGATAAATAATCGATTTTAAACCTTACGGGGTAACAAACCCGAAAGTGACCAATGAAACATTGTACACGTATCGGAATTGTATACAACCCTAGTTGTAATATATGCGAAACCTGAAACACGTGTCTAGTATTTTTATGTCAAGGATCTATGTACAAAATTTCAAAACTGTATCATGAAAAAACACAAAGTTATAAGCTTATTATCAGGTGCGGTCCGAGGGAGGCTCATGACCCCAGGACCCCCCCCCCCCCCCCAAAGCCGTAAACGTAAATAACCTTCTTAACATAGTATTTTTTCTTCTATATAATAAATTTTCTTATTAATATGTAGTCTTTAGCTGCGACCGCGCCTGCTTGTTATGTTACCTGGTTGTCTACATAAACATGGTCACCACGCGGCGCCCCGCGCCGCCCGCGCGTCCAGCGTCCTATTGTGCTCATTGATACAGTAGGAACATGGTGTAAAAATTATTGGAATCGATTCAGTTACTTATTCTGAACAAACGATATTCAGCTTCGCATATACTAAAAATAATGTTGTATAAACTACATTTTATTTCCATTTCAAACATCTGCAGCATTTTCATAGAAAAGGGACACAATGAAGATCAATACGGGATAAGAAAACTACAAAGTGTTGAGTTTGTAAGAAAATCTAAGATTCAACAGCTCAATGCGATCCTCACGTCTGCTTTGAAGGTTTACTCGAGTTTAAGCTCCGCCAGTTCGAAGGTGCTGTAACGTAAACTTGTATTTTGTACCGAAGAATTGTACACTTGATCAAATTGAATATTGTATCATGTTGCTACGATTGAGATAAGTATAGGTATTGTACCTGGAGCGGGATTTTTACTACAATGCGACGGTATTTATGGGTACTGCTCTGTGGTTCTGTCGAGCTGCTTTATTTATTTATTTAACCATTTATGTACACACATATATAAACAGACAAGAGGATTAGAACAGAAAAATAGGTACAGAGGTGATGCTTATTTCTTAAGAAATCTCTTCCAACTTACCTGCGATAGGAGAGAAGTTAGAGAGATGTAGCCAGCGTGTGTAAGGGTAAAAGGGAAAATAAACTACATTTAGAATCAAAAACAATAATTCACTAAATTAATTAAACAAATAATATGGGAATATACTAACATACATAATTACAAACATACAAACATACTTCTAAAATAAATATCACTAAAATATAAATAATAATAAAATGTAAATGAAATAATACATATAGATACACAACTATGACGATGTGGACAGATAGTGTTCTTTCACTTTTCTTTTAAGAACTGCGACAGTTTGGCAGTCCCTAATGTCGGGCGGAAGTGCATTCCACAACCGCACTGCGTGCACAGTGAAGGAGTAGGAGTAGAAGTCAGTGGAGTGGGGAGGGGACTGAAGGAGGTTTCGACCACCATCCAGATAGAGAGATTAGACTAAATTATATTTCAAATGAATGAGTATTTTGTGTTCTGTGTCGTGAATTTCAGAACCGATAGGTATTATCAAGACGTTGGTCAGCAACATCAAACTGGATTCGTAGATATTTCTAGCATTGTTCTGTCAGCACAGTAATTCAAAACGGTCTGAGAAGGATTGCCTGCGGAAACACTGACCTTAATAGGTACCTACATTTACGACGCTGATGAACTTATGTTTCCTTTAGTTTTAGATGACTTGGGATTTGTTTCTTTTTTTTCTGTATTTGTTTATGGGGCTTTTACGCAAAGCGTGTATTAGTCACATCGTATCCTAAACAATTGTACTTTCGCAAGACGTGGGCATTAATTTGAACAAATCTTTCGCATCTTCGCCATTTGGTTGGGATAGAATTGTATGGAAAATGCCAATTTTTTTTTATCATCAAATAACAGCAGGAGGGCGTGTCAGACTTTTATTGACTAAAACCCACCCGTATTCCCTCAATTGCCTGTGTGCCAGGGGCCACGCTATCTCTTTCGGACGACCCGCATCCCTGGCAGGCATCGGCCTTTGCGGACCCCACCAGTTGGTGCTGACATCTCTTTGAGGCGCGCATGGAACACAACACGCCGTCGACCCGGGCTTGGTCCTTACCGGACAGCGAGCTACCCATTAATCGCCGTCCAAAAGCCCGCGCCTACGGTGGCCGGGAATCAGCCTGGGATTCCCGACGCCCAGGGTTCTCCTGCAGCGGCTAGAACCGTGAGGGCGCATATAATGCCTCTCCCTCACGTGCGCTGCCTCCCTCTTCGCGAGCATTAGGTACTGCTTCGCAGAAGGAGGTGACGGCTATCCATGCAAAAATTCAGGGACCGTATTAAAATATTTCTACAGGACTCATATTTGACAATGTTGGGTTGTGGTGGTGAGAGAGGCAGACGCTCTAAGTAAAATACTGGTATTAAGCTGGGTTCGGTTAGACTTGAAGCCAACCAGAAACAAAGTTAGGCACGGCTGATAAGTTTTAGATGACTTACCTATGTTTCCATCGGCATGCGAGGGCGCCAGCGTGCAGAGCAGCGCCAGCGCCCAAAAAGCCTGTCGTATGGACAAGTGGAACATTACATCTGAAAATAAGATAGTTTAATACTTTGGTTAGTAATCTAGATATTATACATTTTATTCTACTTAATTATAATAGGTCTGGACCTCTCCTATACCTAAACACTGGAGTTTGGAGCATGTTTTTAAGGACTTATTTAGTACCTACCTACATATATGTATAATATAGGTAAGCACTTAAGCAGAAGTTATTCTAGACTTAAGTTACTCAACAAGTTCGGAAAATGTTTTCGTGGGAAATTTACGTGAAACTACGTATTTATAAGGTATGGGAAATGATACTAAGTACAACTAATTTAGGAAGGGTAGGTATTAAGTAGTTCTGGTTTATGATATCTAGTATACTTAGTGTCGGTATACCGCACAATAACCAACCGAAATTCCTTTACATTCTGGAAAATTTTAATACCTACCTAAATTACCTATTTTTACATCTTTACGCAGAAACTATTGTACCTACTTACTCCGCAAAGGACTAAAGCAAAACCTTACCCTCACCATTCCCCTGACAAGCAACGTAAAGCGATTAGGATAAAATCCTCTTTGTGCCGTAGTTATAACGGTTTTTTTTTTTTTTTTTGGGTGGGAAATCATCAAATAACTTCTCCCGCTCTGGGTGGAGCGGGAGGGCGTGTCAGACTTTTACTGACTAAAACCCACCCGTGTTCCCTCAGTTGCCTGTGTGCCAGGGGCCGCGGTATCTCTTTCGAACAACCCGCACCCCTGGCAGGCATCGGTCCTTGCGAACCCCACCTATTGGTGCTGACATCTCTTTGAGGCGCGCGTGGAACACAACGCGCCGTCGACCCGGGCTTGGTCCTTACCGGACAGCGAGCTACCCATTGCTCGCCGTCCGCAAGCACGCGCCTACGGTGGCCGGGAATCAGCCTGGGATTCCCGACGCCCAGGGCTTCTCCCGCGGCGACTACGGCCGTGAGGGCGCATATACTGCCTCTCCCTCACGTGCGCCGCCTCCCTCTTTGCGAGCATTACTGCTTCGCAGAAGGAGGTGACGGCTAACCATTCACTCTCGCTCCGTACCATGGCCTGCACCAGGGCCGGACGCGAGAGATCGCCGCCGCCGATCGCCTCCACGAGGACACGGCGGTGCTCCGCCCAAGCCGGGCAGACCGCCACCGTATGCTCCACCGTGTCCTCAGGGCGATCTTCGCAATGGAAGCACCCGGGCGTTTCCTCCCGCCTTATACGAAACAGGAACCTCCCGAAACAACCGTGTCCGGTGAGGACCTGCGTCAGGCGGAAGGTGAGGACGCCATGCCGCCTCTCAAGCCACTCCTCAAAGAGGGGACTTACCGCCGCTATCGTGGCGTGCCCAGCACTGGGTTGCGACAATCGCGCTCTCCATGTCGCCATGAGATCCCGCCGGAGCTCTGTCCGCTGCACCTCGATTTCTCGCGGCAGCGGAGTAACGCCCGGCGTTTGGCCTCCTCGCGCCACTCCCAGATATGCGCGAGGACCTTTGCCTCCAGATCCCATGGCGGTAATCCGGCAAGGAGGCCCGCCGCCTCACCTGAGATCGTGCGGTATCCCCGGATCATCCTGATCGCCATGACCCTATGGGACGCCTTCAGCTTTCGCGCTGGTTGGCTCCTCAATGTAGGCGCCCACACCGGCGCCCCGTATAGGGCCATGGACCGCACGACCCCCGCGTAGAGCCTCCGGCAGGAGGCGTTTGGCCCCCCTAGATTGGGCAAGAGCCGCTTCAAAGCAGCCCCGGCCCGCTCCAGTCTGGGAGCCAAACGTCGGAAGTGTTCCGCGAAGTTCCACCGGCTGTCGAGGACGAGTCCCAGGTACTTCATCGTCGACTCGACGCCGATGTGAACCCCTCCCGCCGTTATCTGGGAACCCGCCGGTGGCGCATTCCGAGGACCATGAAAACACATGGCTTCGGACTTGTGCAAGGCCACCTCGAGTCCCAGTTGCCGGATCCTATCGACGATTGTCGCAACCCCGTCTGCCGCTAAGTCGGCCGCCGCCTGGTACGACCTCCCTTGCGCCAGGACCAGCGTGTCGTCAGCGTAGCAGACTACACTGACGCCGCTAGGGAGGTCGGCGCGCAGCACCCAGTCGTATCCGATGTCCCACAGATGCGGCCCCAGAACCGATCCCTGTGGGACACCGCACGACATCTCTCGCCGGTTCCACTCTCCTTGGTGACCGGGGTAGATGACGGCCCTGTCCGTCAAATAGGCCTCGACCACACGACAGAGGTAGGTCGGCATCCGGTGATACCGGAGTGCCTCCCTTATGCAACTCCAGGGCAGGGTGTTAAAGGCATTGGCTATGTCTAGAGACACCGCCAAGACGACCCCACCCCGGGCCACAGCATCCCCCGTCGTGAGGGCTCGCACGCGCATGATGGCATCCACCGTGGAGCGCCCCCTGCGGAAACCGAACTGGCTCTCCGCCAAATCCGGCCCCACCCGCACCAGCCGCCCGACGAGGCGGTCTGCAATTACTCTTTCAAAGAGCTTGCCCACCTCGTCGAGCAGCACGATGGGCCGGTAAGCGGACGGAGAGTCCGCGGGGCGCCCCGGCTTCTTAATGAGGACCAGTTTCCCCGTCTTCCAACGAAGTGGGAACCGGCCTTCCTCCAAGCATGCGCTTAGGAGCCCTCTTAGTCGAGGCCCGAGAGCCTCCAAGGCCAGGACCCAGGCTTTTCCAGGCAAGCCGTCGGGTCCTGGGGCGGTACTCTTGGCATTCAGCCTACGTACCGCCACTCTCAACTCTACCTCGGTCACCTCTGGAGCATCGTCGTCGTCGTCGGTGTGGTCCGCATCGGGCACCGCAGCAGGCGGAGCCATGGGCGGGGGAGCGTGCTCCCCTCGCGAAGGGAACAGAGCGCTCACCACGTCCTGCACGAGCTGAGGCCGGAGACTCTGCGTCGGCGGGGGAGCCCACGGGCGGATTTTATTCCGCACCGTTTTGTAGGGGCGTCCCCACGGGTCTCTATTCAGAGTCTCCAGCGACTCCTCGCGGGCCAGCATTCTAGCCCGCAGGATCTCCGCTCGGAGGGCGGTCTTCGCCGCTCTGTACCCCTCGTACAGCTCCGCCTGAATGGCTTCCGTATCCGGAGGGCGGACACGGAGCCTGCGGTGCCTGGTGTACTGGTGACGCGCAGCAACGCACGCCTCGCGCAGAGCTGTGAGCTCCGGCGACCACCAGTACACCTGGCGTGAAGGGCGTCCTGGCTGGACCCGAGGCATTGCCACGTCACAAACCTCGGACATGGCCTCCTGGAACCACTCAACCTCGTCGTTGATGTCGGCAGGCCTGTCCGGTGGTGACACCCAGGCCTGCACGATCGAGGCTTCCAGGAGGAGCTCCCGGTCCAGCCGCTTCAGCGCCCACCGCGGACCACACGGGGCCCGTTGGACCGGCGCGCTCGAGGTCTGGGCGGAGACGTCAAACCGGATGTACCGGTGGTCGGAATACGTCTCCACCCCCTCCATGACGCGCCAGTCGACGACACGCGGCGACAGAGCGGGGCTGGCGAACGAAATGTCCACCACCGACTCACCCCGCATCCGCACACACGTGGCGACAGAACCCCGGTTCAGGACGACCAGGCCTGTCTCCAGAGCCCAGTCCTCCACCATCCTGCCCCGCACGTCCGTCAGACGGGAACCCCAAGCCAAGTTCTTGGCATTGAAGTCCCCGAGGACGAGCACGGGGAGGGAACGGAACCCGACGACGACGTCTCTCAACTCCGCTAGGGAGTTGTGGAACTCGGCGAGAGTTCGGCTCGGGGAGAAGTACACCCCTACCACGACAATCTCCCCGAACCGGGCTGCTACGCAACCCCTTCCCCTCTTGGCACTCTCGAGGGTCGGGGTACCGGCGGCGGCCGACGAAATGAGGGTCACTGAGCCGCTCAGGTCCTCCACCCAGTCATCCCTGGGCGGGACAAAGTACGGCTCAGCGACCACGGCGATGTTAATCGACCACTGCGCCATGCTCTGGAGCAGCAGGTCCTGAGCGGCGGCGCAGTGGTTGATGTTCGCCTGGAGGAGGCGAAATGGGGCCATTAATGGCAGTCCATTTCAACCCCCTCCGGGGCCCCCTGTGTGGGCCCTGCCGCGCTAGGAACGGCGGCGGCGACGACGGTGGAGGCGGCAGCGGCGGCGGCGGTGGCAGCAGCTGCGGCGGTGACGGCGGTGGCGGAGGACTTGCCCCTGCCCCGGCTCCTGGTTTCGGCGGGTGGAGCGCAGGCCTTGCTCCCAGCCCGGTGTTCGGCCGGCTTGCCAGCTGCCGCACATACATAGCAGTGCGGCGTGGCATTGCACGAGCCGGCCTTGTGACCGGGCTGACCGCAGCGGAAGCAATGACTGCTGCGGTCCACCTCCGAGGTGCATTTC
Source organism: Antitype chi (assembly GCA_947359405.1). Taxonomy (NCBI): domain Eukaryota; kingdom Metazoa; phylum Arthropoda; class Insecta; order Lepidoptera; family Noctuidae; genus Antitype; species Antitype chi. The sequence continues at coordinate 7,637,734 of OX375812.1, forward strand.
ACACCCACGTGGTGCCCCACCTGGCAGCGGAAGCACCTCAGAGGTCTGGGCTCCAGCAACTTCACCTGCGCGGAAACCCAGCCTACCAGGAGCCTACGGCCCTCGCCGGTGATTTTACTGGCCGCCGACACGGGGCAGCTCACCGTGATGGTTCGCATCCCCGTGCTGTCAGGACGAATGGTGCCCGCCTTCACCTGCTCGGCGGAGCACTCCCCAGTCCTGACGATGGCGGCCACCACCTCGTCCTCCGTCACCGAGTCATCCAGGCCCAAGATGCGCATGTCAGCGCACTTGGTGGGCCTGGACACTCGGGCCTCGTCCGCATCAAGGGACGCCCTGAGCTTTTCGGCCTTTTTTTTCCTGTCCAAAATAAATGCTATGACATGATGACGTAGCTAAAATACACAAAGTAGTTTAGACCGTAGGTCTGGGCTAACACAACACAATACGTTACCCATCAACTATCAACTCGCTTAGAAAACATAACAAAAAATAACAGACTATACAATAACAGTCGCACGGGTCGATCGATCAGGTTAAGCTACGCATGCCACGGTTATTCCGTGGACGGGTGAACATCTTTACTTATCAAGACCCCTCTGTGCCTCGGAAAGCACGTTAAGCCGTTGGTCCCGGCAGTCATTCGTGGATCTTTGGCAGTCGTTACGGGTCGTCAGAAACCCGAAAGTCTGACAACCCAGTCTTACCAAGGGATATCAAATTACCCAGTAACTAAGTTGTGGAAGTCGGATAGGTAGACAATTCTTGTAAAATATTGGTATTCAGCTGCATCCGGTGAGATTGGAAGCCGACACCCACATTTGTGAAACATCTAGGTAGATGGGATGACAGAGATAAAATCTCGTGAGATCCTACAAAGTAATTGGAGTGGAAAACAAACTGCAGTCTACCGGCGCAATACATCGTTTGTATTGTAAGGAGACTTCGATCGGAGGCAGCTCAAAGGTATATTATGTGATAGCTATATAGAACGTAGTTATATGCTGGCGACACGACGTACCTACTATGTAGGTTGTATCTATATGTCAATATCAGGCTGTTGGACTTAAGTTGCAATAACGCAGTGTAGCACGTTGTGTGGTTTATTAAGTTGTGAAGTAGTTATAACAGTTCTCAAAACAAGTACCTTTTGGAGACGGTAATTCACGATTCAATTTAGATTTTTGGTAAAATAAAAATAAACCGATTATATTTTTCAAGATAGAACACCGTTTTAATATAAGCTTGCTTGCTTGATGTTGATTTTAATATTAATTCTATCATGTTCTGGTCTTGTCACACGTCCTATCTAACGGCTGCCAAAGCTACCACAAACAGACAAACACAGTGACACCCGATTAAAAAGGTCGGTCGAATCCACAGCCAGAGTGATAGATAAAGCCTTCAAGCCATCTATCTTTGTTTGGACCTACGCGACCCACATCTCTCACCTCAGACCGACGAATTTAATTCTAAAAGGACGAAACACAGGACCGTAGGCGTATCTATAATACCGATGGCTATTTGGAGTTTGAGGTCTTGTTTATTGAATAAGAAAAAAAAATAACTTACTTCCTCACGGAATTTTTAAAATAAATTGGATTAAGTAGATCGAAGAAAAGTTCTCAAAAAGTGTGCTGCTAGCGAAGAGTTTTAATTTAATAAAGATTAGTGGACTAATGTTTTCGAAGTTATTAAAGAAAGATGAAGTTTTAATTTATTATTAGAGTCAATGTTACTGACCTCCCGTCTCGGCTATTTGGAACGGAATATCTTGAATTTGAGAATCATGCAAAAAAAACAACCAACGCTTAGAATAAGCAGATAGAGACATGTCGCGCTTGATACTAAACACGTTAGTTACTCGAGTCGGCTTATCGCTTAAGCGTAGTCTTAGATATCAGAGATTCCTAGGCTCTCTTTTTGCGAAACAAGGTAATTTTCCAATTTTTTTCAAAGTGGGCCGGTTTTAAGACTAAATAAAATAATACAAACTGTCGTGAAATTACGCATTCTCAGCATGAACATACAAAAAATATAAACATAAAGTTGTAAATAAATACTGAAAAAATAATCATAAGATAAAATAAAAGACAAGTAAGAAATTCGTAGCAAGGTGCTACGAGGTTCTCACTTTGGCGTAGCATCTAAATTACTCAGAAGGTCAGACGAGGCTGGACTAAATTTCAGAAAATCTATAAAATAGAAGTGCCTATCTTTACTAAACAATAAGATTTGACGGTTTCTGAGAATGATCAACGCTGTAAAACTGTATGAGTAAATATTCAATGATTAAAATCTAAAATCATTGTTAAATTTATTACTTGTGACATATATTATATATTAGGTTATTTCAAAAAAAGGTTTTTCTAATAAATACACCTTGATTTTGAACAATTCCCCAAAACAATATATTTCAATTAATTTTATTTGAATATCCGTAAAAAATCGCACGACTCACAGAAGGGAATGTCGTGTAATTAGATATAAACTTTAAATAAATAACTTAGTAAATCGGAAACAAATTGCATTAAAGTAACGTTTCCTTTTGGGAAGCTTGGAAGTAGTGTACCGTACCGTGTGTGATGATACAAAATGTTAGACCACCCCTGACATATTTTTCATCGCACCTTGAACCCTATAACCGTACCCAATTGCAATACTTTTAGGTATTGAGAAGAGGGTGTCGTATCAACTTAAATACTTAGGTAAACTAAATCTTAATCGAATTCCACGTCATATTTGTAGGTCCATAGATATTAGGTACTATTTCTTTAAACAGACACCAGAATATATTCCAAGTGCAAATGATCAAGATTTCCCGTAAGTAATAAGTATATATGCCTGGCTTCCGATTTATAACCGAAGCGTGTTTACATTGCTACAACTTGGATGTTTCCCCGATTTAGTATTGAGTTACGACATCGGTCAGCGTGGGCGTACGCTCGGAGCGTGGGCGGTAAGTGCTGGCTCAGGCCACTAGACACATCGGAGCGGTAAAATCCTCAAAATAAAGCTAGTAGTTTATTTTACCTAATTGGAAGTGGGTTTGGGACTTGGGGGGCCAAGTTCATTAGGTAGTCTATCTTAGTTTCCAAAATACAAAACAACGTAGTCAAACATTCAGTTCTATCTATACAGGAAAAGTTTTTATTCAGTGCGCAAATATCATTCTAGAACCCCCAGCGCGGAAGTTTTCGTCAGTTATAAAAAAAAAAAATCAGCTGTTTCATAGAAAAGTGCAATTACTACGCTGTCAAAATGTATGGAACAGCTGATTTTTTTTCTAGTTTTTTCGGTCTAGAATGATATGCTGAATTCATGGTTACAGTTTGCGCACTGAATAAAAACTTTTCATGTATATTAATACGTGAAGCAAAAACTTAGTAAACCCTTTTTACGACCATTACGCGTACCTAATTTATATGGAGATGAAGTGAAGAAAGCTAATATTTTTAATTATGATCGAATTTCGACCACTGTGCGACCACAAATCATTCATCATCAAAACAACCTCAAATCATTCAAGCCTGTTTCAGTTAGTGGGGTGTTGTGACTGGATTTTATTTAATTACTTTTTGGCAATCTAGTAATTCTATAAAACGCTTCTAAAAACACCCACACTAACAATTTTACCAGAATATAAACGAACGACATTATTTACGGCCAGCGTCTACATAACATTTAGTTGAAAAAGGCATTGTTTGAGAGTTAATTACGCATAATTGTGGTCGCCGCGTGGCTTTTATTGAACGCTGCAATGTAGAGGGCGGCGTAGCCGAGCTGTGCAAGTGACAGCCTTCACTGCAGGTAACTAATTAAATAAGGACCTACCTACCTGGGAGCACAGGATAGCTGTAGATAGCTATGTATCTAGCTTGGAAGGTGCTGTGTATGTTTAAAGTTATATTTACAACGGTATTTATTTTTAGTAAAGGTTATTCCTGTAAGGTAAGCTATGTTATGTAAACTGTCCCTAAATAAACTCAGCTGTATCGCAAAGGAGTTGAAATCCAATTAAATTAATTCTAAGAACAATTAAATATGTTTACCTATACAAAAGTGCCGAAAAACTTGCAAAGCTCGAAGTTTTAGTTATTGCAATTTTAGGTCCTGTTTGAGAAATAATTACGAACACAAATACCTCCCAATAATAGATTTTATGTTACGAAAACAGGGGGAAATTATGTGCGTTGAATTTTATTTATAGGTACCTCTACTCACCTGGACAAATCCAGAGTAGCTAGGTACTGTTTCGGGCTACTTCAGGGAAAGTACTATATTAATATCTACCTCTTCGTCGATTTGTCCAGGTGGGTTACCTCAGCTAGGTAGCTGAGGTAAGTAAGAGCTGTGGAAACTGGACTAAATTTGGCAGCTCTTCATGTTCCTACTCAGAATGGAAGATAAACAAATCCCGTTTCCATAACAAATAACTTATACAACGTTGTGTCAACGTTTATCTTCACCGAGTATTGCAGGGACCTTACGCTACAATTCAATAACTTCAATTGATCCATTTCAAAGAGTGTAATGAACTATAAAATCAAAGTTGGAACGTAATAAAGTAAACAGAGAATTCGATTCGCAGAACCACCTTATATAGAGCTTCGGACGTGTACTATCGGAAAACGCCAAACGCAATATACACTGAGTGCTAGCATCAGCCCTTAAGGCTTCTATTTATTTATGGAAACATGTATTTGCTTCTTCTAAAAGGAGAAGGGATATTCCTTTATGACTTGATCACATCAATGTTGGCCCAGTTATTGAGTTAGTTATTAGAAAATGGCTGCTATCGAGCTACCGTCCCGTCCCGTCTATGTTTGATTTCTAGACGAATAATATGTTTGATGAAAACTCAAATTTCTTGCTCTCACTCGAGAAAGTAGATCATTTTCAATTCACATTCTAAATGTCTCATGCCTGATGTATGTTTTCCCGGAATCTTCGTTATTAAAAGCAGGTAGGTAATTTAATAAGAGTAGGTATATACCTATAAAGTAGAAGAAGAAGCAAGTAAGTATGTATGTATGTTAGTATGTATGTATATTCTCATATTATGTGTGTATATTTAGATTAGAGTTTAATTTGTAAGTTTATGTTTTCCCTTCTACTGTTATTACACGCGTTGTCTACATCTCTGTTATCTTCTCACCTATCGCAGGTGTGCTGGAAGAGATTTCTGTAGAAATAAGCATTACCTATGTATGTATTTTTCTGTTCCTTTCTTCTTGTCTGTATATATGTGTGTGCATAAATAGTTAAATAAATAAATAAAGTAGGTATACTGGATAGAAAAGTAGGTACGCCGATTGATTATGCAAAAGAACGTGCACTGTAAAACGACATAACATCAGCAATACTTAAACAGGCAGATAGAGGTAAATGCATAACTACAGAAAACTGCAGTAGATACCGTAAGAGTCAAAAGAAAGTACGAACACAGTTATTCTATACCTAGGTACGCCAGTAATCCAGGTAGATTGGATTGAAAGAGTTGAATTAAATTGTAAAGTGAAAGGTCACGCGTGGGCCGACCGAGCAGCTTTACAGTTAGGTACGACTAGACTCCTGAAAACTTTACTAAAGCAATGATTACCTACATCGAGAAAAAAATGTTTAGGTAAAAACATTCATGTTATTCTATCTCTAATTTTATTTCAAGTTTCAGAAGAAATACTTCTTTGTGTAATCGAATATTACTCCGACGACGAAGTCCTTTTGTTTTTTTTTTTTGCATAAATTTCGAGTCTAGTTAGTTATAGAGAAAGAAATAGTCAGTTGTAAAATAATTTACTACTTTATGTATTATTTTCTGCTTATTTTCGAATACCTACAGTTAACATAGAACCTGATTCTGAATCCAATGATCCAGTACTCTACCTAACAAACCTGATTCTTATGATCATCAGAAAGACAACGTTCGTGAAATTAGTTAATAAATTAAGTTAGTAACGTCAACGCAAAGTCACTTTAGATATAATTTGTGTCTATGGTAACTCTGAAGGGTAAAATATATACAATGGATTAACTTCTAATACTAAATTAACTAACAAACTATTAAAATATAATAGGTAACCTAACCTGACTAAATCTGTTAAAAAACCAAAACATGGCATTGCAAAATCCGCACTCCCGCTGTAAGATAGGCCGCCGTGTCCGAGGCTGTTGACATTAATGACTTTACTAGTTTTCTGCAGGCTTAGCATGACGCTTGCTATTTCTATTCTAATGTAGAATAGAACTCGTTTGTCTACATTTCTCGGTGAAAAACTGTCAACAGTCTATACGGAAACGTCGTTTTTGTCTACTCTTCCGAAGACAAAACCCTTGTCTACGGTTCTCGTGCTAAGCCTGCTGAAGGTAAAATGTTGTACCTACTGAACTGAAGATTTCCTGAAGTTAAAAAGATGAGAGAATTTTAAACCTTAGCTAAACTGAACCCTATAATAGAAAGGGATACAAAACAGTCAGGTTGTCCATAAAACCACCAGACTAAACATCTGAAGAAGCGCCTCGACACTAAATTAAGTTATCTAATATATATTTTTTTATAAATTAAACAGAAAAGAGTAGGTAGCCTACAGCCTTTACCCTTCTAAAAGTCTTCACATGGAATGTTAACATACCAATTACTTAGAAGAACGAAAAGATAACTTGACACATTGAATTTTCATCTTTAAAACGTCACACGGAACTTGCTTTTTCGTAGAACGAGACACCGTTATTAAGTACCAATACCTATCTATAAAGGTACTGGTACTTAATAACTCTTCAAATATTCTACGATTTAAAATGTCCCTCAAATTATTTTTCTTATTGACAAGACCACACGAGTTCTTAATACGCCACCGATTCAACGCTGAAAGTCGTTGAAACTTCTCCTAGGTATACATTATTAAGAGCTTTCAAATCGATATCAAGAATTGCAGGCATGGACTAGAATATCAATATGATTGCAGGCTTATTCTGAAGGCCGATAACCTACCAAAGTATGTGGCATGAGACGATTGGTAGAGAAATGTGAGTGAAAATTGGAAAATTAATAAGATTTAAAGACTTTTTTCCCACTGCATCCTTTTGTATGTTTACATTTATTTGATTGATGATATCACCAATTAAGTTCAAGTAGGTAGGTACAAATTGTACCTAGCTACCTATATTGTATTAATACAATTTGTTTATCGACCCTTACTGGAAGCCAACCTTTCTAGTTTTGATTAGTTTTTAAGGCGAATAGTAGGAATATTCAGAATTGGATATAGGTAGAGATCTTATTCTAGATGTGGAGCTTCTAAAAACTCGTACCATTGTATTTTGAAAGTACATTGTGTTGACGGGCCCCATTAAACAACCCTTAAAATAATAAAAGTAAGTTAATAAAAAGGTACTTTTGATAATAGGAGAAGATTCCCAAAAATAAACATGCATATAAGGAAAAAGATGCCCGAATAAAAAAGCTACAGCGGGTTGGTACATTTTCATACAAATAAATAACTGGGCTTTGATATGGCATAGCTACTAACTTCTTCACATCATTAATTAAGCATTACCAATTGATGTGAAGAATTCTAAATGCTAATGGCTCCTATTTAGGTTCTACCTTCGCCACTAAAACATCTATGTTTACCACGAATAAGTAAGGTTTTAGAAATGTAATTCCACAAGCAATTTGTTTAATATCAACCCCAAGCACATAGGAATAAAAGCTAAAATTGCGCAGACCATGGACACAACGTTCTATAGTTTGTTATGTCGGATCCACTGACGTAGGCACTCATGCCCTTTGCCTCCCACGCGAATTGTATCTTGATACCATTTTTATTACTGAATTTATTGAACATCAACTGTAATTATCGTTATTAGATAGCTTTGTAACGAATGTTTTCAGAAAACGAGCATATTTCATTAATTAGCGAATGAGTGACAGTGCAGCGAGGGGCTGCTCCGGTCCGAATGACACTTAATCGATTGCGGTAGCTAAAATTAAACATGGAGAAGAAAAATAGTTGGTGATTTAGTAACACATTAAAGAATTCACTCAAGTCTTTAGTTTATAAACAAACAATCACAATCTTAATGAATTGTTATGTGAACTCGTGTAACAGGTTTCCCGTTAATATGCAGATATGGCGACGGCGACTGAAAAATTGTAGGTAAACTGAGAGGGCGGGTTGTGAGAGCTATATGTGAAATGATTGTTCTACGCACCGTTTAGAGCCGCCGATAACACTGGAACATGTTCGAGATACAGCTGATACACTTAGCCCCCTCACTGTGGACACTGAGGCACAGGTCGAGCGAGCGGTGGCGGTGCGAAGCCGCCAGCTGTGTGCCGCGCGCGAGCCTGCGCACTCCGCTCTATCGATCCTGCGCCCATCCATTCACGTGCGGCCACTTCGCCGCCTACATAACGACGCACCGACGCGATGTTATACACCAATCATCATTAGATAACGCGATATTAGCACTGGACTCTCCGAGCTTCACACTTGAGCCACTTCACTCCAACTACAATTAAGACTTTATCGATAGAGCTTTCATGAAAAAGCTAGTTTTCGCTTGTCTCGACTATTACGTAACGATACGTATGGTTTCAGTCTAGATCCAGCTTAGCTAGCTGGCTATGCACTTAGAGCTACGTACATTTAATCGAAGTATCCACGCTTGTGTAAATACGAGAATGTTAGGAGGCGGCAGTCGCCCACGCTAAGTTATCGCCACCACCCTGCATGTAAATGACGTAGTTACGATAACACGGCTTCGGGCCGCGCCAATGTCGCACTAACTCCTACCACTACAATAGACATCATTAATTTATGTGCCATTTATTTGTCGCTACTCGCTGGTCTGCTTTTACCTGTTATGTAATCAGACCTGAATAGGTAAATACTAACACGTTAGGCTATAATGAGCGTATAACTGCATCTACTTACTTATTCATACAACTTTTAATATAAAATGGATTCTTTCATATAGACGTCCATTCCTTGCAAATTTCAGAAATTTAGTGTTGGTAGACCGCATCTATAAGCGAATACTTCATGTGTAGGTACACCTACCTAGGAACACCTACACTTGAAGTTAGGTATCTACAGTTCAACATAGGTAGATAGATATAGTATGACAAACAAACGAACTTGGTCTTCAACATGATAAGTAGAGCAGAGATAATACAGATATACAAAGCAGCGTCAACGCTGTGACATGCATACGTAATTCGACGACACACTTCCACATGGTCATGGGTTCGTCAGACTCAGACCGCACTTTTAATAACTGCCGAGACATTAGAGGACTTGGGTCAAAAGTTAATGAAATTGCTCTCTGTGGACTGTGCAGCATTATTACTTTAATGTAGAAAGTAGGTAGTCTATCTTTAGGTTACACATTATCACGTTTATAGCATTGGCTGCAACAACAGTATCTACCTAAATAGTCCATTGGTCCATTGGCGCGGTAAGAAGCAGATTTTTAGGTATTTCACAATAGCGCATGGCGACAACAAATAAGGTTCAAAACAGCAATGCGTTTGATGTTAGTTGAATCGACTGACCACCAAAATATAATTAACTTTGTAGTTTTATCACTGTTACGAGCCGCTGAAGGGCTGAAATATTAGAAGAGCATTTTGAAAAAAAATACATAACTTCCAAAAAAACAACAAAGTGAAAAATTACCTACTTTAATTTCGGTAGTCGGTGACAAAAAAATACACTATACAATACGACTTCCGATTTTTTTGTGGAAATTGTTTTTATTTTACACTCTTTAGTTAAGGTACTTACCCCACACCAATTCGTAACCCCCACTTGCCATGTAAACAAGTGTGCCTATAAAATATAAAGAGTCCCCTCGATTTTTCAGGGTTCTATAATCAGATCCTGACCTGATGACCATGGGACCACAATAGAAATATACCCTTTCAAACAAAAAAAGAATTTCCAAATCGGTACAGGCGTCTTCGAGTGATCGGGCAACATACATTAAAAAATAAAAAGATTCCGACGAATTAAGAACCTCCTCCTTTGTTGAAGTCGGATAAAAAGACAATGCCTGCGCGCAAATTGAAAGCTAGTTCCGGACTGACAATAAAATTCACTGAATCTAGGCTACACCTCTCTTATTCCCTGGCTGATTTACAGTAACAAAATATACATTAAAAACTTTTTCCAAAAAAAAAACAACCGACTTCCAAAAAAACACTACAAAGTGAAAAATAACTTTAATTTCGGAAGTCGGTGTCTTTGGAGGTGTATTTGAATTTTTTGTCACCGCCTTCCGAAATTAAAGTTATTTTTCACTTTGTAGTGTTTTTTGGAAGTCGGTTGTTTTTTTTTGGAAAAAGTTTTTAAGTTTCACTTTTTAGTGGTTCACATGTGCTACCCCTTCACAGCATACCGGCGTGATGTTATGTTATGAACTGGTGTAAGCAATAGACAGACATGAGATTTCAGCAATCCCAGTCCATTTGCTATCATTTATTGAGGAGTTCCGTTGCCTATCTCCAAAGTTCTTCATCAGATCTTCACCAAATTGAAATGAGACCACTACGAGAAAGTACTCTTCCAAAAAATTGCTAAATCGCTTCGTGTGCCTATAAAATTTGAAGAGTTCTCTCTATTTCTCCAGGATCCCATCATCAGATCCTGACTTGATGATCATGGGACCACCTGGAAAGTATACCCTTTCAAACAAAAAAAAACAAAATCCAAATCGGTCCAGCCATCTTCGAGTAATCGGGGAACATACATAAAAAAAAAAAAAAAGTTCCGACGAATTGATAACCTCCTCCTTTTTGAAGTCGGTTAAAAACGTAACTAAATTATTGCAAGAAATATGTAGGATACCTACCGTGTTTCTCGCTAACAGTCGTATTAGATTCAGCATACTATAGTACCTGTAGATATATATGGAAGCTTAACACTGCTCCGAGATATGCAATATCGTCTGCATCTCGGTATGTGGGTTGGTACATCATATATTTTAAGTAGGTATGTCCCTTTTACTACATCGCTAGATATTCTGAGAATCGTGAGGTGGAACGCAGATAAAATCCGACAAGTATTTGTCAGTGAAGCAATCGAGAACGAGATGTAAGTATGAGGGATGTAGGTAGAATCTAGGTACGCCTTGAGCATTAAGATGATAGGACCGATAGATTGGACAAAGACGTAGTCGCCTACCTAATGAGATTAATTTGATTTTTTAAACAAGGTCCTTGTAATGTAGGCCTTAAACCTTTTAACACTGAATTTGGGTTTCTTTGGTTGGCCTAATTTTAATGGACACATTTTGCGAATTTCGCGGAACTCATTATTTAAGCTTGTAGACCAACACGAAATGTTGAGTTTATTTTAGTGTTTCCTAAATAAAACTAATTCGATATAGGTATTCATTATTGACCGCAAAAGTTGGTGACTGAGTAGGCAGAGCAAATGGTTTTATGATAAAAACCTAGGACATCTATTAAATAATTAATTAAATATCTGACTCCGAAGAGGGACAATGAGTCGATCATTTTACCTAGCTATTAAAAGTAGATACTGTAAAGTTTTGTTGCTTATCGAATGCAACCTTTATGTTAACAGGCAGGTAAAGAAATGGCTTTGTCACCTTTGAACTGTCAAGAGGATGATTCTAGATTCTATCCTTCAAATATAATAGGATAGGGTTGGTTTCGAAGAAAATATATTCTTGTATTAGGCGCGTTGATGTAATTGCTTATTTCTTAAAATATACGTGGAGTCCCACGAATTTCAATGCTATTAAGTATTTTATTTTATAGTTAGATTCCCGTAGGTACCTACCTAAAGTCGCCATCAGCACGTCCCTAATTTTAATTGTTGTAAAATATAACGACCACAATTTCTTTGCAGTCTGTTATGTGTAGCCCTGCATACCTACACCTGAGCAACCTACGAGCGGGTCCGATTACGAAGCTTAAAATAGGTAAGGGTAGGTGGGTCTCCCTCGCAATGTCGCAATATGAATACGAATTCAACATGTGACGATGTCCTCCTAATTACCAAGATAATTATTGTGACCTTAAAAGCGTGTGATAAAATTTTCAGAGAAGAGAGACGCTTGTTAATTAGTTAGGCACGTGTCACGTAAAAGTAGGCGTGTCATAATTAGGTAAGAACGGAATGAGGTTGAGATTTTGTTACGAAATTAATTTAAACAATTTTAGGAATGAGGTTAAATATGTAAAGCTTTTTTTTAACACACTTGCCTGTAAAACGACTCATATGACAACGCATTTGTTTTTTTATTTTACACTAACGTTAGCTTACGTCTTCGTTGTATGATTAATTATTATAAAAAATGTCGACTTCACATATGAAAGAAGAGCAATTAGCAATAAGAGTCTGTTTTTTTTCCGCGCAAGTGCGTTGAAAACGTCATATGAAACGCGTGCATGACTCATTCATTACACACTCTGCTCCCTTATCGCTAATAGTACCGCCTCGAGTGTAATAATGACCAACATAGCACACTTGTATCATAATCTGTACTATTCTAAGCTTGTTACATGATTAAATGATTTTAACCAAAAAGAGGTATCCTATAAGTCAAAACGAATGGTACCTGTATCATACTCTGGAAATGCAGTTCTAAGCCGGTGTGTTGACCCTAGCACTAAGTTACACTTGCCACACACGACCAATCATTTCAGTGAAATATCATCTGCCATTCAAAAACTTTTATCACGTAATGTAATTTAGGACCCGATGAGACCCTTTACGAATCGAAATCCACAGGTTAAAGTAAAAAATTGTACAAAAAAACACCATCATTTAGGATGCCAACAAGATCTTTTATTAGTGTCACCCAAGTAAACTTAGATAACGTTGAAGCATATTTACAAGGACTGTACATTTAAACAGGTTCCACACTCCGACGGATTAATATGAGATATAATATAATACATACGGCTTACATCAAACATAGTTTTATGACAGCAAAATTTCTTAGGATGCCTTCGCTTCTGGCATTGATCTAGCGTAGGCGTTTGTCGAATGTTTACGCAGCGCGGATGTTGCGTAAACGCTACGTAGCTTCAATACAATTCGCGCACAGCGTCTGCAATTACGCAGCGTAAACGAGGCATCAATGCCTAGAGAGTATAGATGGAGGCTGCTGAGCGTAGTAGTAATTACGATGTTTCCGCAACACTCGACATCAAATTTCAGAGTCAAATGAGACAGTGAGACTCATTTTGAGCGACGTAATTACGTGTTATGCTCTACTGTCCCCACCCTTACAGTGTCGTCATCACGTTACGAAAGTTAGTGAAGTATTATTAAAATAAACTCAAGTTTTCTTTCAACATCTGCAAAAGTGTTAAACGCCAATTACAACGTGGAATAGAAATAATACTCTAGGTAAAACTTGCCATAGGTATAGCTTAAATCTACATTTTTATCAACATCGAATAATTAGTTACACCGGATCTTCGCGACAATGAACTTGAATATCAGTAACAGACACATTTGAAGTACGGTACCAGCATGGCGGTAGTACTTGTAAACAACACTTACTTTTTTATCCCACAACATTTTACGAATCCAAATGTCGAAGACGATGGCGAGTACCTCAAGCATAGATTTACATAACGTAACATTTCATATTTAATATGAGATATATAAGATACATTAAATGTCGTTTTAAGACATTAAAAACATTATACAGGGTGATTGGAAGATGGGTGCAAAGCTTTAAGGCGAAGATATTACAGACAATTTAGAACCATTTAAGCCATGGTTGTCTTAGACGAAGTCTTACCAAATATTTTTAACCAAATTTTTAAGTTCTTTTTCGGAAATTCTCAAAATTTAATGTAAACTGCATAATTATGGCCAAATTGAATGATAAATGAATTCATTTTTTATTTATTTAATTAAAGTAATGTGTAAGCAATCAAGCAAAACATGTTTTAGGCTTCTGTGTCAATAGACATTTTTTTACAGACATTTAAAGCTCAGAAAAAATAAAAAATTTGTACAATACGTCTTTTAAACTTTATTAAAAAAAAATAATAATTGGTAAGACTTCGTCTAAGACAACCATGGCTTAAATGGTTCTAAATTGTCTATACTATCTTCACCTTAAAGCTTTGCACCCATCTTCCAATCACCCTGTATAATTTATATCAAATTGTTTCAACATTTATTTTCGTTGTAGCTTGAATACAAACAGTAACTAAATAGCTGCATTTAAGCGCAAATTATGCTTTTTTTGGAAAGTAATGTCTCTCAATCCGGCAACACGAGGCAAGCTTAAATCACTACAAATAAGACGAAATAAATAATTACAAAAATGACTTAAAAACGTGCCAGTGACGCAATAACTTAGCTTTTGTCCAACTAACTAAACTAGCAGGTACTTATTGGTGAGGCACCGTGTGATGTTGTCCGACTATCATCTAACTAAATAAATAGCACTCTAGGGCCCCGTTTATAAAAGCTTATCTAAATTAATCGGTTGTAATATCTCAATTCTACTAATCCTACTAATATTATAAATATGTGAATCTGTATGTTTGTTACTCAATCACGCAAAAACGGTCGAACGGATTTGGAGGAAATTTGCCAAACAGAGTCTGTAACCTGGATCAACTCTTTAGAGATTTTTTATCCAGGTTAAAAGTTCCCGTGGGATAATTCCAGAGAACCACGCGGGCGAAGCTACGCGCAAATACTAGTTCATAATAAAAAGGGGCCATATATAAGTGTAGTGTCTGTCATTACTCAAGTGCGAAAAAGGGATGACCAGTATACCTCCATCTCTATTCGAATTATAATCTTGATCACTTAGACACTCCTCTACAGGATCCTGTTTTGATTTCTTGACCACAATATCAACCACCAATCACAAACCTGGCGTGATAATGACCTCAGATTAAATTGAACAAGCTTTTATAAATGGGGTAAATATTAAAACTAATAAAATGAGTTATGCATACAAACATTGTAAAAATTGTAAACGCTCTGGATCCTTTAAATACTAGAACCATTATTATTCGAGTGGACGATGCATGCTGCCAATATCTACATAAAAATGCTATCATGCATTAAATAAAACTATGTAGCTTGCAAATTAAATTAAATACCTTTTTTTGTCATTTCAGCACAGTTATAAAATTCTACTAACATCGATATGTTTTCAACAGTGGAATAATCAACATTGTGTATAATCCACATTTAGCTACCTGTATAAAAATAAGACATCTACAAATCTTTCTATTAGCGTACGTCATACAATATTAATATTGTGCACTATCGAAATAAAGTAGATACAAAAATAACACTCCGCATATAAATCGCTTTGAAGTTACATACAGTAGAATGATATTTACAGATATATTAACATTCGAATTAAATGAACAGAGTATAGTTACAATATCATTTGTTATATCTATGTATCGACTTACCATACTGGGGTCGATAATACAAAATGTATTTATTAGTTTACATAAAAACGTGAGTGAAATAGATATACACAGATCACTGATAACTGAACTTCAACCTATACAGTAAAATGACAATATCTTAAGGACAGATTGTCCTGAGATATTCTTGGGAATAATTTCGAAATGCCGTCAGTCTTATATACATTGACATTTCAGAAGACTATACGATATAATTTACAAGAAAAAATAAATAATCATTTCGTTGTGTATTTAAAACATGTCTAGGAAACGACATGCTTTACAAAGAACTCTCAAATCTACACTATCATTAAGTGATAGATGAAATACTTAAACGAGCCTTATGAAATGTCAATCTGTAAATCAGTCGAAATTTTGTTTTAAAATTTAAAAGGCACAAGATAATTTCATTGGATGGTAACTCAACATTCAACAACGATTACTTTGCAACATTTGTCTAAACTGAATAGTGGGGGCTATTAAACTATAATATAATTATTTAGGCTTCGTAGGGCAGGGCGGCGCGGGCCGATGTGGCCGTGGGACTGACTCTTCGTAAACTTCGTCGTATAAGTTAGCGTTGGAGTAGACCGGCTGCGGCGCGTACCCGCTGCGTGAGGGCTCGCCCACCTCACAGTACAAGTTGGTCGCCGAGTCGTTGACCTCGTCGTACAGCGCCTCCCCGCGAGACGTCGACGCTATACTGCCGCCGTAAATCCCATAATCCGAATAATTCCCAAAATCAACATTCTGATACTTAAACGCAGAGTAATTCTTAGAATTCTCCACACAATCGCTGAAGTTCCGTAACTTTTCGCCTTCTTCCTCGTACTTGGGCACGTAGATGTTCTTCTCGTAATCGTTGCTCGTGTTGGCTTTCAATGGCGTCGATAACTTCGTGTAATAGTCTTTTGTTTCTAATATGAACTGCTGTTGAACTGGAGTGATGTCATAGTTCTTGTAGAGAGGAATGTCGTTATACTTGTTGTCTCCTGTTCCATTATTCGTAGCTGCAGCTGAGGTCGAGGGTGCAGAAGACGTGGGGTCACCATACGGGTAATCACTGTTGTTACTTTTAGATCTAAGGTTGAGAGATTCTGAAATTCTGTCATCCAGCGACATTTCCGCTAGTGATGCCGATACACTCGGTACCGCATTGGTGGTCCTTTCCATTGAGAGAGCATTATTCATTGCGTAAGTCAACGGTAGGTTTCCGTAAATATTATTATGGTTTGTAGCAGTACTTGTTGATGGCGTGTTATTGTAAGGATAAGAAACGTCCGCACTGGTAGACGTCGAGTGGTTGTTACTGGTATATCTGTGAGATTCTTGTGTTTGCTGGCTTATATTAGATTCGTTTATAGGTATTTCGTAATTAGATCTAGTTACATTGGCACTGGGCCAGAACTTCGAAGTGTCGAAGGGGTCTGGTTGTGTGGCGGTGGCCTGCGATGTGCGCATGTGTTGGGGACTCGATAGATTGTCTAGAGACTTAGCGCCATAGAGATTTGAGTAGTTTTGGATACTGTAGCTTGCAGATAGTCCGGGTAAACTCTCTATGCTCTGCTCGCCCCAGTCGCTGTCAAGTCCTGTAAGAACGGGAAACTAAGTATTATAAAAGACAATTTTTTTTTTTAAATTATGTTGTCAAATAATATCGTGATGACTAGCTTTTAGTTAACAATGCACAATAATTTCGATACTATAATCGGTAGCGATGTGACGCTTTGTAGACTTGGTGCTCCTCTATTACAAAATAGCAAAAATGCTGAACTGACGAAAGTTTTTGATAGACCCAGTTTATCCTGCTAATCCTACTTAATATTATAAATGTTTAAGTTTGTATGTTTGTTACTCAATCACGCAAAAACGGCTGAACGGAAAAAAATTGCCACACAGGTAGATTATAACCTGGATTAACACATAGGATACTTTTTATCCCGGTAGAACGTTCTCGTGAGATAATTTTCGAAAAACACGCGGGCGAAGCCGCTGGTTTTAGCTTTTGCTAGTATTTATAACGTCATAGAGTGGCCAAAAAGTATTAAGTATTCCACACTTACCAAGTTCTGGTACATCTATTGGCTCATCGAGTATGGACACAACATTCTGACCGTTTGGTGAAGACTTTTTGACAGGTGTACTCAATCTTGTGGCTGGTGGGAGATCCAAATCAATTAGTATGTCTTCTTTTACTGAAATGAAACAATAAATAGATATGTTAGAATGAATTAGTATGGTCTACAGGGTATAATGTTTATGTTTCGGACAGAATTCCATTGTTTTTTCATATTTTTTTCTACATAAAGTGTCCATCGATTGCACAAAGGGGACACTTCTTAGGTTATCTTTTATATGCACGTGATTCTAAGTTAAATATACATTTATTCTTTCTTTCCCATGACAACACAGACTACACACACTTTTCAGTCTATTTTAACATCAACATATGTAACATATTCGTTCTTCATGACTATGATGTGTTAGCACAACACTAATCTTATACCGTCTTATTATAAAACCCGATCTAAGTTTAGTTCTAGCCTAAAGCTCAGAGGTAGTTTTTATATTTCCAACTTTATTGTTCTTAGTACAAAAATTACAACTATGCACAGGACTAAGCTGCCGTTTTGTATAAAGAACTTTACACAAAATACAGTTAGAAATGTAAAAACTGGCTCGATGGTTTCTCTAGAAAACATTGCTCAAGAAAACCTTGCTTGGTAATTTATGTATTTATTTAATACTTCACGCACAGAAATGTACAGAGGCGGACTTAATGCCAAAGGCATTTTCTACCAAGACCGAGCGACCGAGTAATAAGACCGATAAGTACAAATCACAATTATATTAGTCACAAATTACCTTATCAGTATGTTTTACGCCTCCGCCCACCAAATCTAACCGATGGCACATACCAAACACAGTGTTTCCCCACGAAACCTACTACCAGACTGGCAAAGTACGAATAATCCGAGAGATACGCCCCGTATAGCTCCGTGATCTATTGCGATTACCTTTAGCACGGTCACGTATTACAATAAACTGCCAAGTTGACCTTACAGTTAGCGCCTCGTGACGTCATATCAGCCGTAATATAGATATATTTCGTACTGTCTATACAATAGATATACGATTATAGAAATATTATCATTTATTATAATACAACATCACCCTTGCACTCCACGAAAGGGTAGGCAAAAGTGTATGGTACACACATATGCCGCCACTTATGTTTTAAATAATTGCGATGTAATCTAAACTATACTTTATTAGAATATTATAAAGAGTTAAAATTTGTTTGTTGGTTTCTAAACGCAGTGGTGGCCCCGTGGCCGCGACTTACGATTCGAACCCAGACAGGCTCTTTACTTTGTGTAAATTATTTCATCACCACTGCTCTTAAAACGGTGAAGAAAAACATCGTGAGGAAACCGGCATGTCCTAGAACCAAAAATTCAAAGACATGTGACATCTACCAGTACCGCACTGGGCCCGCGTGGTGGATTACGGCTCATTCCCTCTCACAGAGAGGACGCCTGTGTCCCTGCAGTGGGAACATTATAGGTCTTTGGAACTACCAGTCGTTTGATAGCCGAATTCTTGAGGAAGATTTTATGCTATTTAACATCATGAAACGACCCTAGAGAGCCGTGAAAAATGAAAAAATTGGGCAAAAAAAACGCTGTAAGACAACGGATAATATCGCAGGCGGGTGATGCAATGCCATAGGATATATTTTATGTTAAAACAAGAAATTCCACGCGGACGAAGTCGCCGGCAAAGCTAGTAGAGAGATAAAACGAATGCTTCTAATGGACTTAATATAACACTTGCCCGATGAGAGAATCGAGCCCTTTTGATCCAGTAGGTTTATAAACAATTCTTTCTTTTTCCCGCTCTTACCTTGATTCAAACTCTTAGAATGTGCTTCCCTGGTGTATTTAGCCCGTTCCTGGGCCAGTGTCGCCACTCGATCGTTGGTGAGCTTGTTATAGTTGAAGTGTTTGCTGCCAGTGTTGCCACCGCGCGTCGTCGGCGGCTGAGTGGACTCGATCGTGCGGCGTTTGCGCAGGACTACAGCAATGTCTTCAGACACGCCGTTAGTAGGTAGAGTTGTATTGGAGGCAGATTGGGCTGGAAATGTGAAGAAGATCAAAGATTTTAGATCTGTTTTATAGATGTATGGTTTATCGCAGTCTCAAACTGAAAAAAAAAAACTCAATAGTAACTCGTCAAAGTAAGCCATTGAAATGTGAGGTTTATTTACGATATAAAACTCTGTGACCTAGTGACATTTCCGAAATTAATAAATTAAGTGAGCATAGTTCGACGCCGCATTGCCGATGCGACGTCGTACCACATGCATGTAAATGTAACTAATTAACTAGCATCAAACGATACAAGATGGAATTAGTACATGATTCTGAATTATCTCATTCATGGAATCAGTACATGATTCTGACCCCCCCACCCCTGCGTTTAAAATAATAGTCGGTTTTTTTATTTTTTTATTGTTGCTCCATACATTTAGGTCTTCGTACTGAGGTCTTGCACTTTTCTATGAAACAGCTGTTTTTTTTACGCTTTATATTAGCTTCACTTGTATGTTTGTAACCGACTCCTTAGGGCGCGATTTTGACCCACTTTAAACGGTCAGATTTCATTTAAACTTGGTAAACTTATCGAGGACCGATGACAATTCAATAATTGAAAAAAAAATGAGAAAAATATAAAACAAATATAAGAAAAAAAAACTGAAAAGTCGCGCTTTTGTAGTTAGCAGAACTAAAAAATAGAAAATAAATAATAGTTTACAAAACTAAAAAACACGCTTTAAAAACCAAACTAAAAAAGTAGAAAACAATTTAATTCAATTAAAAAGCGTGGGGGGCTTGATATTAATTGATTATAAAAATACCTCAAAAAGCACCCCACGCTTTTTAATTATTGAATTAAATTATTTTCTACTTTTTTAGTTTGGGTTTTTAAAGCGTGTTTTTTAGTTTATTAAACTGTTTTTTTTTTACTAGAATCATGTGCTGAATACATGGTTACAGTTTGCGTGTCGATGCTCCCTAACACCCTGCATAAAGCTCACATTACATTGTTTTACATAGATTAAGTCGAGTTAGTGTTGAACGCGCTGACACCGGTCATTAAAGACTAACGAATGATTCTGTGATTCATATCATGTTAAGGATATCGGTAGGTAGCGGAAGGTGTGCCCAGTATCGCTGTCAAAATAATATCAAAATTCCGTGTATTTAATGTAGACTTGACTCAAGATACGACACAAACATACCTACATCACGTTTTTAACAATCATCACAAACCAAACTATATTATATGTCCAGGTGCGACGTGTTTGTGCTAACCATACAGACTTCGTTACTCACAGGTGATAAAACATTCACTTAGTCATAGATTAGTGATTTTCAATGCTAAGTGCGTCTTACACGACAATATTACGTCGGAGTCTTTATAAATATGCTCTTACAATGTGCATAATACGATTCCTAGAGGAATGTAAGCTGTATGCATAAATAAATTTTAATAAACATAATTATTTTGTGTTTTATTTATATTCAAACAGGTAGATAAATATTTGTATTGATACATGAACTAATCAATGTCAAGAATGTACAGGGCTTGATTCATCAGATATGGATATTTATACAAGCTGAACTGATTGAAATGTTTGAGTCGTATAACGTAATCAGCCTTTAAAGTTCCCACTGCTGGGACCTCTCTGTGAACGGGAGTGGGCCGTAATCCACTACGCTGGCCCGGTACGGGTTGGTAGATGCCACATCAGACGTCTCCTAATTTTTGGTTCTAGACATGCCGATTTCCTTATGATGTTTTCGTTCACCGTTTTGAGTGCAATGGTGATGAAATAATTTACGCAAAGTTAAGCTACTGTCTGGGTTCGAACCTGCGACTACAACTCGTAAGTCGCGGCCGTTACCACTGGGGCACCTCTACTCCTTGTGCCTATTATTTCTTGTCCACCCCCTCTAGGTAGGTGTCGTTGTGTGTAAGGTGAACACGCGTCGAGGAGCGCAAAATGCATCTATCGGCAGTTTTGGATCGGCGAACACAGGTGCGTCACCCGCTGCCGATAACGCTGAGCAAGCGCCGCCCGCCGCCGCCGTCGCCCGCACCACAACACCGGCTGTGGGAACGTCAC
Source organism: Antitype chi (assembly GCA_947359405.1). Classification (NCBI taxonomy): domain Eukaryota; kingdom Metazoa; phylum Arthropoda; class Insecta; order Lepidoptera; family Noctuidae; genus Antitype; species Antitype chi. The sequence continues at coordinate 7,659,363 of OX375812.1, forward strand.
ACGTAGGTACGTCGACCCCTCGTGCCTACGCTGCTATTGTCGCCACCGGCAAATCTGATGCGTCGCAGCAACAGCGAAAAACCAGAAAAGGGGGTAATCTGAAAAAGGGTACTCAACCTGCCCTGACTGCGGTCCGCAACTCTGTGCCAAGATTGGGCTTGGTTGATGAGGAAGGTTTTACTAAGGTAGAAAGGAAGAAGAAGCCTTGCCCTCGTAACTTGTACGGTACCGCACCGAGTGGACCCAGCATGCTGCTGCGCCCTGCTGTGCCTACGACGCAGCTGTACATTTCACGTCTGCATCATTCCACGAAGATTGAGGAAGTCGTGCGGTACTTGAAAGTGAAGACCAACTGGACTCTGAGGGTCGAAAGGTTGGAATCGCGCCACGACGTCAACTTTAAGTCGTTCGTGGTCCGACTTCCAACCCAGCATCTACAGACCTGCTTGAAAGAGGACTTTTGGCCGAAAGGTGTCGTATATCGGCGTTTCCGAGGACGGTTACGCGACACCTCACAGCGATACACGACGCCGTCCACTTTACGTGTATAGTTATAGTTTTGATAAGTTTCATAATATGTATTAGTTTATTAATATTTTTAAGATTATTTTGTGTATTTTATCTATGGGCCTCAGCTGCCTGATAATAAAATGATTGATTGATAAAATGTTCTGAGATGATCAGTGCTACTTCCCCCGACCGACCCTTGCTCGTTGAAGCGCCAGCCCGCGCCGCAGCTGAGCCAGTAGCTTTAAATTCCCCGATCAATAATAATGCCAATATTTTGATTCAGCCTGTCCCCAATAGTGATAGCTGTCCCCCTAGTCGCTTAGTATGTAAAATTTAGTTTGTAAGCCCTGGCTGGAGGCGTTAAGATTAATTTCTTAATGGCAGCCCCAGGAAAGCCCGGTTGAGCAGTCATGGCCTTTCAAGGCCAACTGCGAGATACCCAACAAAAAAAAAAAAAAAAACAGTGCTTCTTCCATTCTCAGAACATTTTCACAACAATAAGCCTGAAGATGATCATTCATCTATACTTAGAAATACATGAAATGGAGAAGTTTCGTGATGTTGATTTAAGGTAATGATATTAAAATGTAGATCAAAACTAATCAATCACTGTTTTTTTTTTAAATCTATAAACGATTTAGAAATGGATGATTGAAGTTTACGTTTTTTAGTACGGAACGTGTGGTCTCTGATTCGCTTGTGACGTCATTCGACCTATCCGAGATCGCAGCACTACGAATCATTCAAGTAGGTATTAGTTTCGGAGTCGCGCCAGGGCTTTTGCTTCGTTCGTATTACTTACGTACAGTCGTTTGTTTCTTTTTTATTTATGAGTGTGTAGTTTTTATTTCACTATTTCCTTGTTATTATATTATTTGGTACACGAAAAATTTAACTCTCGTGCATAGGAACAATACAATATTTGTAAGCGTTTTTTTTACTTCAGCCATCGTGTAATAAACAAAATAGGTACGACTCGAACGGCGCAAGTACACAAACTACACAACAATTACGTAATCGGCGAAAACACGCTGCGTCGTCTATGCGTCTGCGGTCAGATGACATCACATGACGGAGCTTCGCGTGTAACCATGGGCGTAGCTAGGGGCGGGGGGGGGGGCAAGGGTGGGCAGCGAAATGTAGAACCAAGCCCAACTCACATCTTGGTCAAAATTTATAATATATGGCTGGACCATTCCATTGAACTATTGCATCATAAAGACCACTGACTTAAGTTCTTACCATAAGCCCATATGGGAGTGGGACCAGCAGTCCCAAGGTCCCAGAGGGTAACCAGCAGTCCCAAGGTGGTGTCGGGTTAATCGTGATCAACGCGGTGAAAACTGGAGGGGATCACCGCATGGTAAGAGGCACTTTGAACTTAAATATCAAAATGAAAAGATCTCGACTGATGAAGTCTACACTTCGCCCAGCACTGATCCAAGTCCAAAACGCCGAGGGCTTTCAACTCGAACTCTAGAATCGTTTCGAGTGCCTAGGGAGCTCTGTGGACGATTTTAACAATGGATTCGTGAAACCTGTCCATACAGTCGGGTCTAAGATCTTCAAAAACCCGTCGTACAAATAGAAACAAGAAGCTCTCTGATCCTACTTTGTAGCTCATGAAGGTGCAAAGTAGGAGGCACCGCGAGATGATCCTGCAATCTTCAGACGATACGTATGCGATATGTCGTATGTGAGATAGGAAGACGTTATCTCTCCGAAACTGTTCGCCGCTGCACTGGAAGATGTCTTCCAAGGTTTTGGACTGGAAAGGGGTTATAATCAACATTAATGCCGAGTAGCACTCACCATCGGTTTGCCGATGATATAGTTGTCATGGTTGAGACTACGGAGGACCTCGGCACAATGCTCAGTGACCTCAGTGGAGCTTACAAAAGAGTGGGTCTTAAAATAAACATGGACAAGACAAAGGTCATGTCAAATGCCCATGTAGCTTCTCCTATCTTCATGAGAGTGGGTGTCCACTCTCATAAAAATGACGGAGACACTACACTCGAAGTTATGGACGAGTTTGTTTACCTAGGGCAAACTGTCCAGTTAGGTAGATCCAACTTCGAGAAAGAGGTCAATCGTCCAATCCGACTCAGCTGGGCAGCGTTCGAAAAGCTACGCAATATCTTCTCGTCCCAAATACCGCAGTGTTTAAAGACGAAAGTCTTTGACCAGTGCATGTTGTCAGTGATGACATATGGTGATATGGCACTAAAACGTGGTCGCTCACAATAGGCTTTATTAGAAGGTCAAAAGTCACCCAAAGGGCAATGGAAAGGGTTATGCTTGGAGTTTCCCTACGTGATTGAATCAGAAATTAAGAGATCCGCAGGAGAACCAATGTAACCGGTGTAGCCCGAAGAATTGCTGAACTTAAGTGGCAGTGGGCAGGGTACATAGCTCGCAGAACAAATGACCGATGGAGCCGAAGGGTTCTGGAGTGGCGACCGCGTACCTGAAGCCGTAGAGTGGTAATATCTCCCACAAAATGAACCTATGACTTTGTGAAGGCCGCAGTAATCCACTGGATACGGGAACTACAGATCCGGTCGAAGTGGCAGAGCTTGAGGGAGGCCTATGACCAGCAGTGAACGTCATTCGGCTGAAATTATGATGATGATGATGACGATGAAGCCCATAGGAGTCTGTGCCGCGGAACGGCCAATCCGTACACTTTGACCAAGATGTACGGGTTGTAAAGTTAGGCCTTGTAGACCGCGAACGGCCTAGCCGTACATTTTGACCAAGATGTAAGGTTTGTAGAGTTGAGGGCTGCGATCTACATTAAATCTTATAAATTTTTAACAGTGCAAGCGTTACCTATTTAAAATGGCAGCCTACTTTACATGACATATTTTTTGTGGGATTTTTTTTTTTGTGGGATTATTTATTACTAGGTGTCAATTATGGTCTCCATGTCCATCTAGACGGCTGCGCCTCCTAGACAAAATTCCTAGCTACGCCCATGCGTGTAACGAAATTATTCTTGCAAGCGCACTTCAAAGTCCCACAACTTTTTCATTTCTAGAGATATTTTAATGATTCTTTCACGTTTTTGTTTTATTTTAATTAAATTTTAATAATTAATCCATTTAAAAACCTCTCCATTGAAGAGCCTGTTTGTAAGGTCAAAATAACAGATTGTTACTAAATGCATATGAAAGAATTGACGGAACTTATAACGAAAAACAAAAAAAAAAACAGTTTTGTGTGTCTGTCAGTTTGTTCCGACTAATCTCTGAAACGGCTGGACCGATTTTGATGGGACTTTTATTGGCAGATAACTGGTGTTATAAGGAGTAACATAGGCTTTTTTATCCAGTTGCACGTTCCCGTGGGATAATTTCCGTCAACAATAGCTCGTATTATATTAATAACAAAATGAGATTATTATTGCCCTTATGATTCAGTACAGATTTTCTCGTGAAACAATGAAATATCAAGCATGTCGTTATTCCCCAGCGCAATATAACGCGATGATTACAATTACCACTGGGTGTTGCCAAACAATACGCAATTATATCATGCGGTATGTTTCGTTTACCAACTGTGCAATAGTTTTACTTTCCTTCACAAAAGTAAAAGTGTATGAGCGCCACAATTGCGCGCACGTATCATAAAAGTGAACGCGTTTATTAATATGGCTAATGAAGACGTTAAAGTTTTTAATTATGTTAACATTTAATTATGTTAATTTAGAGCAAATATAAAGAGAAGCAATGGTGGCCCCGACTTACGAGCTGTATGTAGATCGTGGGTACGAAATCAGGCGCCCGCCTGGGATCGTACTTTACTTTGTGTGTTTCATCACCACTACTCTCAAAACGGCGAAGGAAAACATCGTGAGGAAACCGGCATGTCCTAAATTCAAAAATTCGAAGACATGTGACATCTAACGACCCGAACTGGGCCGGCGTGGTGGATTACAGCCTGAAGAGAGGAGGCATATGTGTCCCACCAGTGGGACTGGGAACATTATTGGCTGATTATGTTGAGAGCAAATTGCTGCTAGAATTACTGGTAACTTATGGTCGTGTGTGCCGAACCTAGGCACATGCTAGTTTGGTTTAAACATCCGATGTCTCCTTTTTGTCCAAGTTATGTTGCACCAAACTATAAGTACTTTCATGTATATTTCAATATCACAAACACGAGTAATTGCACCTACCACTGTTTGTCTCTGCATCACCCAAAGGTCGACTGGTAGAAAATGCCTTTGGCATTAAGTCCGCCTCTGTACATTTCTGTGCGTGAAGTATTAAATAAATAAATAAATATCAGATATGAAATTATCCGAGAAAGAACTGGAGTTGCCGATATAGCTTGCAGAATATGCAAACTGAAGTGGCAGTGGGCTGGCCATGTTAATCAAAGAATCGATAGCCGGTGGAACAAACGAGTGATGGAGTGGAAACCGCGTATCCGATGGACCGAAGACCTTAAGAAAGCAACTAGGTAGACTGGAAACGGAAGGCGGAGGACAGGCCTATGTCCAGGAGTGGACTGCGATAGGCTGAGTTGATTGATTGATACTTTTCTGAAAATTTGCCTGGTAGGAATTACTGCAAATGGAATTATACAGTCTAGTGATGTTCCAGATATCCGCAGGAGTCAAAAGATCCGTATCTGTTACATTTTCGACAGATCTATTACCATGTTAAATCCAACCCCTTTCCCTCAACCTTTTTACACGCTTTATATTAGCTTCACTTGTATGTTTGTAACCGACTCCTTAGGTCGCCATTTTGACCCACTTTTAACGGTCAGATTTCATTTAAACTTTGTAAACATATCGAGAACCGATGACAATTCAATAATTTAAAAAAAAAATTGAGAAAATAGAAAAAAAGGAATAAAATTAAAAAATCACGCTTTTGTAGTTAGCAGAACTAAAAAATATAAAATAAATAATAGTTTAAAAAACTAAAAAACATGCTTTAAAAACCAAACTAAAAAGGAGAAAATAATTAAATTAAAAAGCGTGGGGCGCTTGACATTAATTGATTATAAAAATACCTCAAAAAGCACCCCACGCTTTTTAATTGAGTTCAATTATTTTCTCTTTTTTTAGTTTGGGTTTTAAAGCGTGTTTTTTAGTTTTTTAAACTATTATTTTTTACATTTCTAATGTTTTAGTAGTATTCGTAACTTAGTTATTGTTAGTTGTGTATAGTAAAAAAATAAATAATAGTTAAATATGTGTATATTTAACTATTATTTATTTTTTTACTATTATTTTCTTATTTATTTTTTGTGTTCCTTTTCTTTTTGCGTCATGGTTACCGCAAATAAACGTATTTTCTTTCTTCTTTCTTTTTATTAATAATTCCAAATTGCACTACTAAACTTCATTGTAGACATTTTGTTAACTCGTACAACAAACACAAACGTTATCTTATATCTATGCTGCCCAGTGTCACACTAAACTATAAACAAAACAAAAGAAAGACCCGCGCAACGCAAGTCGAAACATGTTCTGTCACACAAAGCGTCAAGTGGTGTCAACTATCGTTTCAATGTCACGCAGACCGACACCGATTGAGTAAGAAAGTTATGATCCGTATCCGCGGATCTTGACGCCAATTATTCGTATCCGGATCCGTATCTGCGGATCTACATTTAAAATGATCCGGCACATCACTAATACAGTCTAATTCAACTAGCTCAATGACAAAGGTATAGTTTATATTGAATACCAGTAAAGCAAAATATTTTTCTATTCTATGTTGTTGCCAATACGTAATATTTTACTCTATATGAGAAAAAATCTAAAAATATATTATTGAGATAGCTTAGGCAAAATTCAGTCGGAAAATGTTAGTTTTAGTTCATGAAATAACAAAATAAATTTTAAAATTCAATTCAAAGATTTCAGTTTTTTAAATCTGTTTTTGAACACCATGAAATAGTAGCCACCACGTTATTACGTCATACGGCATGTCAATTGAACAACTTTGTACTTTTATTATTTTCGTAACCAAAGTAATTTTTATTTAAATAATATTTTGCTTTCAGGAACAGAAAACTAACGATAAGTAGAATAATAACTATGTTTTCAATAACAAAAAATTATCACACAAAATATTAGCGCATTTGTTTACTTAGCAAACTGACGTCATACCCACATACCGATATGGCGTCCATTTAGGGTTGCCATCTTTAAAATTTGACAACCAGGACAAGACGCGTGAAAACCCCGGATTTTAGAGCTCAAAACCCGGACTGTCAACTGGTTTTTTTAAACAGTCAGTGTAATAAAAACAGTTGAAAATGTCATAAATCACCTTTTTAATTATTTTAAGACCTTAATTAAATTTAGTAATCTTTTATCATCAATTTAAATGTAGGTACCTAACAAAACAGAATAAATTGTTTTAATAATCAGTTAGAATTTTTTTATTCTTAAAATAAACCCGGACTACAGATGAAGCCCCGCCCGGACGCTCCCCGGATGCCTTCTAAACTAGGACAAATCCGGGGAAACCCGGACGGATGGCAACCCTACGTCCATTGCGTCCAGCGTTTTCGTCAAATTACGCGCGAAATTTGAAAATGTAAAATTTTAATGCATTTTTACGACACTAATCGATTAAATAAAAATGTTGTTTCTTTTTGTGGTTTATTATCATTTTAGAATCTAATTAGGACAGTTTTCAAAAATGAGTGCCCTATTGAAAGGTCATAAACATAGTAAAAAAATACACTTACCTTTGTTTACTGGTGATAACGTCAGAGATTTCTTAACCGTCTGATTGTTTTTACTACTTTTTAATACTGTTGTTACTAAGGTGCTAAAAAGAAAGAAAAACGCTTATAAATCTTCTAGAATAGTTACTAAATAGTAGTTACTTATTTTTTTACTAAGTTTTAAGTCACTTTACCATGGAAAGAGTCCAACTTCTAAGGTGCGTTGGTTCTGTCCTTTCCACCAATGTAGCTCGGGTCGCTTGTCTATCAATATGATAGGGTCTCCCGCGTCGATGGTCATCTTACTCGGCCGCCGGTAACTATCACAGGGAAAGTGCAGTTTGTAAACAATCTATTCTTCTACATGACATCTGTTTATGTGAGAACCGATGGCGAACACAATGATTTGTTGACGCAATAAAAACCTGCTATTGTTACAATTCTAATCACGTTAAATAATAGACACGACTTTTCTGTATTATGAGAATAGTTTTCTGTTATAGAATTGGGTAAATTATAAACTGAACTAGTTACCTAATGAGGTAACCAAATCATTTCAATGAGTGGCGTGTTAGCATACATACTGAATAACACTTTGCCTAACCTAGGCATATAACCCAAGACTTCACACTTGGCAAGCACGCTAACAACCCCTGATTCGGTAATACAACTGATTTCTAACAACAAGGTCACATAAAATTCCATTTGTTGCTCACCTAAATGCAGCAATAGCAGTTTCGAACTTATTAGTCTCGATGTACCGCTGTATGCCAGCGAAGGTAGGCCGCTCCTTAGGGTTGAGGTCCCAACACTGCATCATCAACATGTACACGTCCGGGGGACACGCGTTGGGTGCCGACAGCCTCTGACCCTCGCGCATTATTAGCCGCAGTATCTCTGAACCGTTCAAACCTGAAGGAGGTCAAGTACATTATGTATGAATAACACATCAATTTTATTGGTAGTAAAAAAATTATAAAATATGTTCACCAACTAACACCGTGATCGATTTATTTTTATTGTTCTGAAGAACAATGGTGTCGTTAATTTGCATGAAAATAATAATTTGGTTCTTGGTTCTTTTAAGTATACTCAGAGGTTACTTAGGCAAGCGTGTATTACCGCCTACCGCACCATCGCTTAGGTACCAAAGAGACAGAGGAAAATAGGTGTTTTTTTTTTGAGAGTGGGAAATCATCAAATAACTTCTCCCGCTCTGGGTGAAGCAGGAGGGCGTGTCAGACTTTTACTGACTAAAAACCCACCCGTGTTCTCTCAATTGCCTGTGTGCCAATGCGAACCTGTAAGTTATATATTTTTTTAAACACGATATTGAGGCATATATAGCGGTTACCTATCCAAGGTTCCTCTCCGAAGGTGTACATCTCCCAGAGTGCGACGGCGAACATCCAGACATCCGATGCGTGTGAGAACTGCCGGCTGCGCAGCGACTCCGGCGCACACCAGGGGAACGGCACGCGCCGGCCCTCGCTCATCACGTAGCAGTCGTCCGCGTCCGGTAGGGCGCGCATCAGACCGAAGTCCCCTATTTTCACCTGATTTTTAAGAACAATGAGATTTATCGAATATTTCGCATAGCAAAAACAAAATCAATATCCAAGCCTTTATTCTTCACCAGGTACTTTCAAATTTTAAGTTGGCTAGAAGAAAATTGCTATTTAAAAGTGTGATTCCTAATAGCAGAATGTTTATGATAAGGTACCACTTTTCAACAAGTTATTACAATACAAATAATTTTAATGTTTATTTACTTTGTTATTATATGATAGCAGTTTCTCAACTATCACTGCCAAACCCACATAGTTCAAACAGTGAATATTATACAAAACAAACAATACTGAATCACCTTGCCACACAAATAATATTGGAGATAGTAAAATGATAACCAAAGGATAGGCATCTGCCCATCCCATGGAAAATTGTAATAATATATAGTCACCTCTTGCAACATACAACATAGGTATATGACTAAATTCTGTTAAGAGTAGACAAACATGATTAAAATTTAATGATAAGATTCACTCACCAATTCCAAAGTGGACAGTAAAATATTCCTGCAAGCTAGATCTCTGTGCAAGAACCGATGCTTTTCCAAATGAGCCATGCCTGAAGCCACTTGCTCCGACCACTTGTAAATGTAGTTCAGTGACACTTTGCCATTCTGTGCATTAATATAATCCAGTAATGCTCCCATAGCTGCCAGTTCACAAACCATCATTAAAGGATGGAATACAACACCATGAAGTTTGATGAGGTTGGGGTGTTTTAAGCTGTGCATGGCTTCTACTTCTCTTCGGAAGTCATCATAGATGCCTGGCTGTGAGAATGCGTCTGCCTTTAACACCTTTACCGCTACAGGAACTGTTTGAGATGGGTGTTCAGACACCCGCCATTCTCCACGTTTGACAACGCCGAAGGAACCATTGCCTAACTCGCTGTGTAATCTGCAAATAAGTTTGTGTATCAGATATATGATATCTTCCAACACACTAAGCATGACTGTTTCTCTTCTTGGTAGATGATTTTCCTTGTTTAAGAATTTTAATACTCAAAATATTTATTGCATTCCACAATGTGAACATATGTGGTAGGTTTAACAAAGACATGGTCACTGTGGACCCTATCAGGAACAGCATAAGAGTGTTGAAGAAGGAGATCGTTGATTTGACTAATTATTAACACTGTCTCATTGGTGTGGTGGTTGCAAGCGCTAGAATTTTGGTTTTCTATCTGGAATTTCTCAGTTCAGCAGCCTAGAATCTGGATTTGTGCCAGTTTGTTGCCAATAGGCTCACCCCCTATTACATGGAACTTAAACATAACTGGTGAAATGTAGGTATACTCTAGGTACACCTCTACACAGCCTTTCGGGTAACAAGGAATAGTGTTCTTATTAAGTATGGGAACTACATGTTATTTAGCAAATGATTTTATAAAACATGTAATTTAAAGTTGTTTAGATATTCATTTGATATTCAAGCTTAGGAATAAGTCCCTCTACCATTACGATTTCATTTTATTTTATTCATCTAGAGCTCAAAAAACACAGAGCGAGACCAGTTTCTTATTTGTATTTAAAAATAATGAAAAGCCTGCTTTCAGAAAACCAAAATTCCAAAACCAGCTATTCACCTTCACATTATAATGTTTACTTTTAATGTTGAATACCATTTCTGATCAGGAAGTAGGTACATTTTATCTGGGATGGTCAATTGAAGGTCACTTTTGGCCAAGTTGCAGATTTCCTTGAGGTTTAATACAAGGAATAAAGCATAGGATGTGGAAAAACCACATTGTTTTTTTTTTTATGATAATCTTTTAAGAAAGTCTATGCATATACTCACATAATATCCTTCTCCAGGATAATACAAGTTGTTCTTGATTCTGACTGTGGTGTTCTCACTGCTAAGTCAGTTTTCTCTTTAGAAACTGAACTTGATGATGAACCAAATAATTTATTCCAAAACTTTCGGTTCCATAACTGCAACTTTTTTTTCCTGACAGCATCAAATAACCTGCGCACCCCAGGCTTACTGATGCCAAGCTTTTCAAGGTCTTCAGCGTGCACATAGTCAAAATGTGCGAGTCTTGTTATCTAAAAACATAAATAATGAAACATGTTGTTTTGTTTGGAAAAAACAACAACAAGTACACACAACATTGTATTGATAAGGATTATAACTTAAGGTACATAAGATATACTGTAATTAGTGTGCGTAAAGTATTAAATTGCATTATAAATTATTATTGTTTACCTGCAACTGATCTCTGATTGGTAAATAAAACTGTTCAAGTTGAACATGCTGCAGAATATCGCACAGCCAATCAGTCCCCGATTCCATTTTAGATTATTCTTCACTATACTTTGGGTTAACATAGAATAAACACATCTCTGATCTCGAGCAGGAAGTAGTCGTTCCGAAGGATGTGCCCGAATGGCTGTTAGTCTGTTACTAACTTACTACACAAACCAGAATTATTATGGTAACAAGTTTTTATGGCAGATCCAGTTAAAGTTGACTGCAATCAAATTTCTTAAGTCACATATGAGAGGGAGCTAATACAGCATTGAATACTTATTTTTATGTTCATTATAAATTCACATTTCGGAAGAAACTAATAAAATAATGAGATTATTGAGACTCGATTGAGACTATTTGAGACACCTACCTAATTTATATTTACCCGTAAATGACAGTTACTTTTTGTTCTTGAAAATAGAGTAGTCGACCCATTGTAAGATTGAGAATTAAGATTTATTATAACATGGCAACTTTTCCACTATTAATCGACTAAAAAGTTAACGAAGAATCAAATTATTTGTTTGAAAGTGAAACAAAGAAAGTTACAGTCGACAAACACCAGTAGAGTTGTCAACTACCCCAAGAAAGTGCTTTATTTGCGAAAACCATAGGATTACTCAATTATTCCTAATCTATTACCATACTAGAGGGGATTACTGTTGTCCGAGGTCTGTTGCCTTTGCCGCGAATTCTGGGCACACTGTATTTACAGTGTATTTCGATGTTTTGTCACAGACATATAAACACAGTAGTGTTTTGTTACTCTATGGACAAGCGGCAATTTAAAAAAAAAATAGTAATTAAAAATAATAATTCATTCATAATTTCTGACTTTGATTTTGTGAAACGAATCAAAAAGAAAGTTTGGATTTATTTCCTGTTCACAAAAGTTTGTTTCATGATAATGGCAAATACCGCAGTGCAGTGCAGCCCAAATTTGGAAAATGCTCCAGACGAAAGTCTTTCTGAAGTGAAAGTAGTAAATTTCGGATGTATACCTGTAGACACCGTTGTTGAAAAATCTATTTCAGTTGAAAATACTAGTGAGGTAACTGAATAATTACAATGGGTATATATTTAAATGTGGTAGACACACGGTACCTAGCGGTGTACTCTAGGTACCCTGTCAAAGCATGTTTGGTCCAGCGAGCTGGAAGCGAGTTGGCGGTCACTGCCAACTCGCACCAAATATGCTTTTTCGAAGTTACGAAGGTACCCTATTTATCCGATAGTAAATAAGATAATGGATATTTATTTTCAACGTACTGCTTAGCGCCTTGAGTTGAAAATCGAACAGTGCGTTATTTTGACGCACTGGGATGCACTCTGTTGGATTCTCAATGCTCGGTTCAACACCGAGAGTTCAAAATTCAGTGTGCCATAAAATCCCACCGCGGTTCTTCCAAATTCTCCCTAGACTGGTCATTGTTCTTTTGGCCATACCAGTACAAGGGCGGATTTCCTCCAGGCAGCTATTCATTCGTGATCATTGATCACTGATAAAAGACCTAAGATAGGCACACGAACTCACTGACATTCCAAAAGCCGTCGAAATAGATTTGAGCTCGGAAGAAGATGAGCACGGTCTACACCAACACTTCTGTCTTGGCAGGGTAGATCTTAAGTCCAAGTTTAGCACTCGATGCTTCTATACATTCCAGCAGATCCGCCGTCTCTTCCTCGCTCGACGCAACTGTAGTGGTATCGACCACATATCTTAGGTTCGTGAGTCTTTCACCGCCAACAACAATCCCGCCGTGCCAACCATCAAGCACCTCCTCATAATATGCTCCCCGTAGAGGTTGAATAACTTTGGTGACAGAATACAGCCTTGACGCACGCTTCGTTCTGTATGGAAATTCTGCATTTTTTTGTTTTCCAGTTTCATAAATCTGGCGCCATAAAGGTTCAGATTCTAGATCAGAAAAGTGAGAGGTTGGGGGACGGCTATTTCAATGAGAACATCAAACATTGCCCACTATGTACGCAGTCGAACGCCTTAGAATAATGTATGAAGCACAAGGCCAGTGGCTTGTTAAATTCACAACATTTCTCGATGAGAACGCGGTCATTACAAATTTGCTCTAGAGTTCCCTTGCCGACAACATAACTACCTACAGGTTACATTATTACATTTCAGAATAGCCTAACATACAGGGTGTCAAACATTTATATTCTGAACAGCGTGGACCGCGTGTTCAAAGTGTCCATTACGTCGAGTTTTGTGAATGCGGGTGACAGCGCCCGAATCAGGATTGTTTTCAAGCCCAACATTGTCGGGCAGTCGTTTACTGAATACTTCCTTATAGACGACACCGGCGGCAACACATACAGGCTCACCGTTACTGGGAAATGCTATGGTGAGCTTTATTTTTGCTGTAATGTAATGCAATGCATTCTAAACATCTACACAATTAGATAGAATTGAAGTGTCTGTTTGTAATGTCGGTCTGTCTGTTTGTTCCGGTAAATCTCCGACATGGCTGGACCGATTTTGGCGGGAATTTCACTGGCAGATAGCTAGCTGATGATATAGGAGTAACATAGTCTACTTTTTGTCCCGGAAGCACGTTCCCGTGGGATAATTCGCGACATCCACGCAGACAAAGCCGCGGGCACAGCTATTAACATAAGTACACGCAGGCAAATAAACTGGAGAAAGAGTAGCTTTGCATGAAAACTTCGTAGTACTTTTTCCTTTCATTTTAGGTCCAAAAGTATCACTAGATAAAAGAAAAATAGTGTTTCGAATATGCAAAAATGTATCAGACCGAAGAAAGGAGGTGCTCAACATTGTAAACAAATCATCAGTCGACACGACATACCAGTGGTACATGCCAGCCTGTGGTCAGGGGTGCTTCCAAGTACGACCTACATCATTTGATTACTGTTTTATTGAATAATAAAAATCTATTGTAACTTAGATACTTTGATTAAAACTTTGCTTTTAGATTTCGACAGGTAACTGTGGTCTCATCAGAGCATGCGAGAATATCACCACCACAGTCACGTTTACTGGTATTGCTCTTGGAATATATACTGCAGAGTTAGTCTGTTTGGTCCTCAATCAGGTAGAGTATAATAGAGTACCTATTTTTGTTAAAGTACCATCTACTTATATTAAGGAGAACCTAGTCGCGGGCTCGAACTCACTGGTGGGCCTGGCTAAAAATCACGCTGTCTCACCAGGCTTCGTGTCAGACAGAGATAGTATCAGTGATGAGCAGTTAGACGCTAGTCTACACGCACAATGTTATGGAGTGAGATGCAGGATTATTTATAGTAAAAAAATCGCGAAAAAATTAAGAAAAGTCCTTTGGAAGATCGGGTTTTATGAAAAAGCCAATGCATAAATCAATGACCAATAAAGTTTATTGAACTTTTCAAAAATTGAACTTTGTACTAACTGGGTTTTGGAGATTTTACACTTCTTTTATTACTTAAACACGCCCAAAGTTAAGTAGAATTAGCAAGAAAAACTAATCTTTGTTGGATCCTAACTTTTTAATGAGTTTTCATTTTGGTATTCTGTTTCCGTACATACAATATTAATAATAAGACAAAACGATATAATTTACTTTGAATGTGCCATGTCAGACAGTGGAGTAAAACACTCCTGAAGTTTGTATGCAATAAATGTGGACTAGGTTCACCTTAAGTCTTGCCGCTCATAGAGATTTGCTCGCGATCATAGATAAGTTACTCAAAATAATAATTATTAATCTTTATAGTAAAAACTTTGTACTTATCCATTTTACGAAAACTAAGCGGACGGAGGAGTATGAAATTTGGCACAGTTAAAGTTTATATGGAGATGGAGTGAAGAAAGCTAATATTTTTGATTAATATTTATTAATAATTAAAATTAATTATGGTGGCATTTCGACCACTGGGAGACCACTAAAGTTAAATCTGCTACATCTTAGCTGGAGTGAGTGAGCTCCGAGTGACTCAGAATAAAACGGTGCAATTTCCTCGTCTATGGTGATGAGTCCAATTTGCGCCTGTTATTGTATTGTCAATGCAGTTAATGCGTAATTCCAGGAACCCTTATTCTTGACCGTGTTTGCAACGGTAGTATTACCGGGAAATCCATTATTTTGTATTCAAGAGCATGTCTTTGAGAAGCATTGGAAGCAAAATTCTCGTTTCGTCCATTTAATGGAGAATAGTCTGAACCGTTTGAGCAATATACCGTCAGCTTCTGTGTTTGAGAGATATCTCGACTTCGGCACTGGAAGTGTTGAAGATGTCACAAGGAATATATCGCAAACTATTTGTGTAACTAATCATGAACAACAAGAGGGCTATATTCAATGGATTCCAGGTCTGCTTACACTCTTTGTTTTCATAAAACTAGTTATACCTTTAGTCCAAGTTGAGTTTGTAGCTGTTTGAAATTCAACGAACGTTGGTTGGTATATGGTACCTACACAGTAGGTACCTACATTCATTGGTGCGGTCAACATTATTATCTAATCTTGCTTGGTTCTACACAGGTGAACAAGATGATTAGGGTACCGAGGTCACTTTTTTAGCCATCTATTTACATTACATAAACACACGCCTGCTTCCTTTAAGAGCACAGTATAATAAAGTAAGCAGTATTACGTCTTCATACAAATAATGACGCGCTTAGTTTTGATCCCAAATAAATGGAAAATATGTAGGTATTAAAAACAACATGGATATTAAAATTGTTTTAAAAACTTAGTTATGAAAGAATAAGTAAAATTTTCAGATCCAGATAACATATTTCTGGTTGACCCTATCGCTTCTATTATACCTCCTAATGAATCAAGACTATTTACCGTTAGATTCAGGTAAGAACCAATAGGTACTGCCGTATTATGTTGGTGTACCACTACTCTTCTAAAAATAATTGCTGATGTAAATTTTACTAGGCCCAAGATCGAGAACGATGTATACGGTTACCTGATGTGCGGCGACTATCAATACAAACACTTCAACAACGAAACTCACGAGCTAAAGTTGAAACACACATTGTTCCGTATTCCTTGTACAGGGAACACGTGGTTGCCTTGCACAGAATGGACGACTGAATGGGATTGTCCTACTGAGGTGATAGTCGTTCCTTATACCTGCTTAGTTTAGGTTTATTATCAAAACAACTAGATGATTGATAAGTAGGCATACTTACCTACCTACTATATAGGGTGTAAAAAGTTCCATCACATAGCCGTTAACTATTCCCGTTCTGTAGGTACATCAAACTAAGTGACAGCATAGTTTATTGTTGGGAAACTACTTTTTTTTAGGTATTTAGTAACGCTTTTTACGGCAGCACCACAGTATAAAACTGTGGTAGCGCACAATCTAACGCACGCAAAACATTGTGCTGATGGGTGCATGCAGCTGTAGGTAAGTACAGAAGTTATGGGGGTATTAAAAGTTAAATTGGAATTTTCACATTCAATAGCTCCATATCAAGGTACCCATATCAAAGTATAAAAAAATAACCACAATGACGGGGAGTCGACGGATGACGGGTGACGGTGACGGGGTGGGGGGGGGGGAGTGTGTTTCTCCGTGTTTTGTTAAGCGTCTTTTTACACCCGTTGGTAATTAGTTAATCACTCTAATAAATATTACAACGCGTAATCAAATTCCCAGTTAATTTCTAAGCAGTGTGGTGTTGTGTAGGTAATTCTACCACCAACGGTACCGACAAGAACGACGTTTGCTAATTTCATGTTGTCGAACAAGTTTGAAGTTCCTATGCATTTCAAGTTTAATCCACCTTATGGCACGTAAGAATCTTTATTGCTATGTAATATTACCAATTGTTTTATTTTTTTAAATAAAATCCATACTCAGCTTCTGTGCGAATAATAAATTCATAGACCATAAACAAAACACGACATACTTAACATTAAGCCTGTAATCCCTGAAAGGTTAGGCAGAGGACTTTGTATTATATTATCTGTGGCAGAGGTGTACCGATAGACCTTGTAATGGCCCCCATAAGGCGCTTAGGTGCAATTTGCTCCATTCATATATAACTACAATTATTTGCGCTTTACGCGTGACTCCAGATATCATGGGAACTACAAAATGACTTTTATTGCAGGAATTTCGTAGTAATGCCTGTGTGTGGAATTGTTCCGAGCCGTGGATGGCAGATAATATCGGTGGCTTTAGAACCAAAGTGTTTCGGAGATTACTGTGAAGCTTGGGATCTCATGATAAACAAAGTACAAAAAGTAAGTTAGTTACTTTTGAATTTTTTTGAGGAATAGGCAAATATCTTATTCCTACGATTCCTCTCTCTATACTCTTAATTGAAACAGATAATACGGTACGAGAAGGTAATTAAAGTTTTATTTTCTCAACAGACCCGTATCAGCTTCACGGGTAACGCGGAAATGAGTCAAGTGGAGGTGATGTCCCACGGGTACCATCCGGACACGCACGCGATGCTCGAGTTCCCTCCTACCATCACTGGATGCACCAATTACTGCACTTCATATCTTCACAACCTAACGAGGATGGATATACAGTACGTTGATATTTCTCAAATATTATAAATATAGATCCTTTAGGTATACGTGATTGTAGTATAACAGCGAGGTATGACCATCTAAAGATCACGATTAGATGTTCGCGAAGGAGCTATAAAATAGAGCCGGTATGAGTGTTTGTCATAGGTAAACTCATCTGTGATACTGATAACCCTTTTTTCACAAAAAGGTACTGCTTATTATCTTGGAATTTGCAACGGTTCAGCATTCTCGAAGGACTTGATGCTTTTTATTGGGTGTATTCCTACCATTAGTTTTTTACACAATTTTGAGCTGTTGGGCGCATGATTCGACCGTAGCCTACTATAATGGGCTGTAGGCCTAAATCCACAAAAAGCAATAGGTATACATAATTATGTGGAAAGCAAGCTTTGGAAAATATTGTGCATTTCTCAAAGCTAGCCTAAAAAATAAAACCAAAAACAAAATATTTTATTTCACATAAACCTGCATGGGCACTTATGAAACGACATAAGCTAGGTGCACGTTTCCAAATTGTCGCTTTCTATGGAGAAGAGCCGGCAAGACAGTCCATGGTTACTCTTTTAAAAATAGTTGGCTTTTACAATGTTTTAAGTTACAATGATTATAGGTACGGGAGGACAGTGCATGCCTGTCAATAAGTACCAGGTACTTAGAGGAATGAAAATAAAGAATAGAAAATCGTCAACAAATCTACAGTCTGTAAGGCCTACAACGTTCTCTCATTCACAATATGTAAAAGAATCTTAGAATCTACATAAATAAAATGAAACAATGAAACCAAGTGACATGGTTTCCATGACAGTCACTAATAAATAGTCGTTTTTGGAATTGATGTATAATGTCAAATAATGACGAGAATATGTCAGACATTGTAACAAATTAAAAGAATAAAAATTCACATTGTAATTTGGGAGCAGTTAATAGACTTTCACATAGTTATGCTGTTAATGAGGTACCAGGGAAACCACATGTGCAGAAGGAATGCAATGCAATGCCAGACTTCCCTGTTTTCAACGTAGTCTTTTATCTTATAAAATGCTTTTTTGATAAGGACACGTTTGATGTGAGTTTTAAACTCTACATCGCTAAGTTCTGTAACCGACTTTGGCAACTTGTTATAGAAGCGGATACTGTTTATTAGAAATTACTGGCTAGTTTTAGTTAATCTAAATTTTGGAATCACAATTTCATCTTTACTACGTGTATTTAGATTATGGAAATCGCATCGTTTTTTGAAAAGACCTACGTTTTTGCGATCATACAACATATTTTCTAGGATATAAAGAGAAGGCAGAGTTAGTATATCAATTTCGTTGAATTTGATTCTAAGAGACTCGCGAGGCCCCATTTTATAGATTGCGCGGATTGCCCTCTTTTGTAAAATGAAAATTGAATCTACGTCAGCTGCTGATCCCCACAGCAGAACGCCATAAGATATAAAACTGTGAAAATAAGCAAAGTATACTAACCTAGCTGTGGCTATATCAGTCAACTGCCTTATTTTACTTACTGCGTAAGCAGCTGAACTTAATCTACTTGAAAGAGCTCTAATGTGGGAACCCCATTGCAATTTTGAATCTAAAGTAATTCCTAGAAATACAGTTTCTGAAATAGCATCTAGTTTCTTGCCATCAAGTTTTCAATTTAGACCTTCTTGGGGTACATTTGGTAACGAGAACTTGAGACATTTAGTTTTGTTCGCATTGAGTAAAATATTATTAGCCGCAAACAATTTCGAAAGAACAGCTAGACTATCGTTGACATGTAAGACATCCGTATTTTTTCTATCTATCCTAAAAATAAGAGAAGTGTCATCAGCGAATAAAATTATATCCGAGAAGTTAGCCATCAGGTAAGGAAGGTCATTAATATAAACTAGAAATAAAAAGGGCCAAAAATTGATCCTTGAGGCACGCCCATCTTAACTAGAGACCCCGAGGACGTCGCCCCGTTATCGTTTACTTTTTGCTGATGCCTGTTTGATAAATAGGAAAGTACAAGATCAGCGGCTTATCCACGAATTCCGTAGTGGTGTAATTTACAGATCAGTGTATTGTAGTCAACGCAGTCAAACGCTTTTGAGAGGTCACAGGAAATGCCAATTGCTTCCTGGGATTTCTTCCAGGATTCCAAAATGTGATCGATGAGTTTTATTCCCGCGTCAGTCGTCGACCTACCTTTCGTGAAACCAAACTGTCTGTAAAACTATGTAAAACTATGTGTGACTATGTAAAATCCCGTTTGAGTTAAAATGTGTCATCTGGTCTAGCATGATTTTTTCATAAATTTTGCTCAGTGGTGGAAGCACAGATATCGGTCTATAAATTAGAGGGATGGGTAAACTTTGTTTAACAAATATTAATTTGCAACAAAATAAATAATAGTTTAAAAAACTAAAAAACACGCTTTAAAAACCAAACTAAAAAAGGAAAAAATAATTTAATTCAATTAAAAAGCGTGGGGTGCTTGACATTAATTTATTATAAAAATACCTCAAAAAGCACCCCACGCTTTTTAATTTAATTTTCTCCTTTTTTAGTTTAGTTTTTAAAGCGTGTTTTAGTTTTTTAAACTATTATTTAAAGTAAATGTCAATGTAAATCAAATAAAATTCTATAAAATCAGCAATGAACAAATATATCTTCCGTAACAAATACTAGTTCACAAACAAAAATAAAAGAATACAAATTAAAGGAAAGCAAACGCCGCGCCGCCGCCGCGCCGGGGCGCCGCCGCCGCCGCGCGCCGCTCGGCTCTTGCAGAGCGCCGTATCGTCGCGTACAAATCTGTTTACCGCTCAGAATTGAACCGAATGTTTCGGCCGAATATTCGGTTCGGTACATTTTGGACCGAATATTCGGCCGAACATTCGTATTCGGTTGAACCTACATTCGGCGCATATAAAAAAGTAACCAGTCCACTTTAGCCACCCAATCCATAGACCAATATCTTCGTTTCCATATCCTGCAATAGTCCTACACCTACCAGAGGTGTTCGTACGAGGGGCCGGAACCAACTCGCAGAGGCCCGTGCAAAAGAAAATTTAAAAAAAATTGTACATTTGAAAAAAAAAACTGTCCTCCGTCATCGCGCGTCACGGCTTTTCGGCACCGCTAAATATGTGAAAAATGAGTGATAATCGCAGGAGAAATTATTGCTGTGTGTTTGGGTGTCTAAATAATTAATCGATTCCAGAGTTGTCTCTGTTCAGATTACCTACTGAACAGGAAAGGTAAGCAAGTCACTTATTCTAGCATATAATTTTTACTTGATGATGAGATACCTACTTATTTTTTGTTGTATTCGTTTTCTATCAGACAGACGAAGTAGGCAGGCCTACTTTCCCACTAGAATGTATTAGGTACCTACTTTTGATCTGTCAATTGATATGCCGCTAATACTTTGTTTACGTTTAGTCATGCCAATTTCTCAGTATTGTATGTATAGTAACTAAGTACTTACAGTTATAATATAAAATCGTAATTTTAAATATTTGACGAATTGTGAATCAGATATAGTTTTTTTCTTCAAACCTGTACTTGTGGGGTGTCTAAGGATAGGTCTTTAAAAATGGGATTGAGGTTTCTAAAACCATTTTTTCTCAAAGTCAATCGTTTGAAAGATAAACTCTTCCAAAGTGGTAAAATGTGTCCCCCCGGTCCCCCACTCTCACTTTTAAAGTAAGAAAGTAAAAAATCTAATAAAAATATATGCTGTAGATGTCAAAAAACACTTTCAACGAAAATTGGTTTGAAGGAGATATAGTAGTTAGCAGTTTTTGAGATATAGCACTTTTTCAAAAACCGCAAATATAACTTTGTCATTCATATGAACACTATGAACATCATCGTTTAGGTAAACCCGACCTCACAAACCCTGAACCCAGACAACACATAAGTAAAAAATAGAACATCCCAGCCCTTGCCAATTTCTAGGCACTGAATTAAAATTTAGCTAAAAGTGACAACCCTGAGACAGGCAAGTATGGTAGGCAATTATATCGCGGATTGGGCCGGAGATAGCCTACTAGGAACTCCTTATACTATGGCCTGGCGTCATGTCATGGCGTGGCGTAGACAGAGTATTTTAGGGCGTGGCGTGGTCTGGCGGCCCTTACGCTGACAGCCACCGTTTCGTTCTGAAATAATGAGCTCCTCTTTAAACTATTTATTTATTACGTTACATTTTTATTGCGGGGTTTTAAAAATATATTGTAAATGCCTGAAGGTACTCTTTAGGCACTCAAGAGGATAACAAATAGAATTGAAACTTCATTAAAAATCTTTATTTTTTTGTACAAATCCTGCCATGATTCTTTTGTTAAGTTGTTGTGCTCAAAGGATAATGAATTAGCAAAAAAAAAAATACCGAGATTTAAAATACACTATTTTTGGCTCAATTTCATCTGAAAATTTTATCTCATTTTTATATGAATCAATTTTCTATTGATTTAGTGCCTATTGAAGTTAATTTTATAAGTTTTTTTATGTGAAATTGATTATTAAGACGAATAAAAAATGAAGCGGCGAGGCGCCCGCCTGCTGTAGCGGCGATACTTGATCGAATGGGTCAAAATCTCGTAACCCTCCGTTTGAAGAGTTCACGGATTATAGATAGAGGGGTTACGTTCAACCACGCAACGCCACGGCATGCAGGTGGCACCGTACCGTTTCATTTGTTATTCGCCAAGATTTCTAGTTTCGATTAAGTTAATTTTACGGGTTATTATTGAGGCGGTGAGCAGAGTGGCATATCCTTTCCAGACGCTATTTAAGTGTTTGGAATGGTTAGGTCGCCCTGGCGCTCATGCACCACCTCGCCTCATATGTAGAGTTTTCAATTTGGTTTTTTTTTTTTTTTATAAATATAATTAGAACTTTCTATTAATTTTATTTCGTTGATTTTAACTGCATAAAAATATTTTAAAAATGATGGTGTTTTTATTTTCCAAGCATCCCATATGAATACTGCTGTATAAATTCTGTTGTGTAACATTATCTTCTTTTGTGTAACAAATTCCATTGTGTTATCTTGTGACACGTACAATTTTTGATGAAATTGAATCGTCTGGGACCCCAGGGTCGCTATGGCAGATATCAACGGTGGAAATGTTAATGTCGTAAGGGAGACGTTTAAATCCCAGTCCCTTACGACATTTGTAATTTCCACTGTCGATATGACAAAAGCACTTATTCAAATTATAGTAACTCATATCAGTCAATTTTATTTTATTTCCAGCATACGAGTTTTAAATAGCGTGGATTGGTTGGGTGCAGATGAATGTGGATCTATAGTGCTGCCTCCCAAAGAGATAGTATATTTTCACTGGTGGTTCTTCCCCAAAATACATGATAAAATCTATGAAACCGTCATTACTTTATCTTGTGTTTGCTTGATCAATGGCAGGTGAAAAGCTTTTGAAAATCAACTGTTAGGTTGGAGTCTTATTGTGATTCAAAGAATATAAAAATCTTTATTTTTAGGCCAGTCGGAGAACCATCAGAGGTATTCATTGCCATTTCAGGATTTTCCGAATTACCGGATTTGAGGGTTAATACTTATTTAAGTTATATAATTTATGTTATTGGTGACGAAAATCTGAACTGCTTGCATTAATCAATATAATGTTACAGATATTGCCAAAAAAAAAAAATCTCCACGACATAGTTGTTGGAGAAAGCTTGACGTTCTCAGTGACTTTGTATAACAGTGGTTCTTGTTGCTACACGTCTAAGTTGTACCACATGATCGATGGCATGGGAGATGATTTCAGCGGTGACAGACTTGAAATCGATTCTTTAGTGGTAAGTTCTAGTTCTAGAGAACATAATACATGCATGTAGGTATAAGTTGAGTTTCATTCACATGCATTGACTTAATATTTCGTGTTTACATTATCCACACTCAGAACTGTTTAAACCCATCAAATCACTGTGAGGTGCGAATGACGGTGACGCCCGACGGGGCAGGGTCACGTCAGCTGTTAATCAAGTACACCGTCCTCTTCCGCACAGAGCATGGCGAAGTTGAAGAGATACAGCCTATAACGAAGGGAATTTGTGTTATATGGTACGACGGGATTTATCCTACTATCAAGGTGCGTCTCTCAATTCGATGCATTATTACGAAAACTATATACCCAACTATTATGTACGATAGTTAAGTAGCCCCACAAAAATCTTATCAACTCTTGGGTTACCCAAGCAAGAAAGAGTAAGATGTTGTTGGGTAAATTGGTCAATAGAAAACTTTGTTAGAAGATCTGGTGCAATATTCATAGGAACATATAAACTGGATGTGGGGCTCAAAATACTTGTAAAGTGTAGTGCATGGAACAAGATTAAACGAGGTAATGAAAAGTCGAGGTACTTAATTCAATCCCTATGATACCCACTTTTCATATAAATAATGAAATTCAGAATTCAACATATTTCAATATTTTTCAGATAAAGCGCACAATATCAAATAAATGCCCAGTTATTTTGAGCAACCACTGCGTTTGGAATATCGTCAACGTGGAGGAGTACGTAGGAATTTACACTAGGTACCTAATTCCATTGACTTAATTTCACCACAAATACTTATCAAGTGAGCATAATTTCCAGGTTAAACCAAGCTTTAGCGGACTGTCGACCAAATACCCCGCTAGAAGTTAACATTTTCGCTCCTGATTTATGTATACGGAACGACCAAGTCGAACTGGTATTCATAATGGGCTGTGTGTACCAGACACCGGTCCCATGGCATCTTCGCAGAGAGAAGATATGCGATTGTGAAATGATAGAGTACAAAATTGGAACCTCCTTGTACGAAATGAGGCATACATGTGTCCACAGATCGCTGGTGGAACTGTATCCGCTTAGTGGAATCGTTTCGGTAATGTAATTTTACCTTTATTTCTTCGTTCCTTGTAAGTTTGAGCTTTAAATAATAGGTCTTTACCTATGAAATTGCCGTTTTGTATGAAAAAATTTAAACGATTTTTTTTCATGTATTTTTTATTTGTATTAATCGAAGTAATCACCCATGCAATCAATGCATCTTTGCCATCGCAGTGGCAGTTTATTGATGCCCTTCTTAAAGAAATCAGCTGGACGGGAGGCAACAAATTCTTCAAAGGCATTTTGTACTGCCTCTCGGGTATTGAATTTTTTTCCCGCCAAGAAGTTATCCAAATTCTGGAAAAAGTAGTAGTCTGTAGGCGCAAGGTCTGGTGAGTAGGGCGGATGACGGAGAGCTTCCAACCCCAGTTCTTGCAACTTGGAGACCGTCTGCTGTGCAGTATGAGGTCGCGCGTTGTCGTGCAGGAGCAGCGGAGACGAGCGATTGACCAATGCTGGTTGGAGATGTGCCAGCTTCTCCATCATTGTGTTCAGTTCTTCACAGTACACATCTGCAGTAATGCTCACCCCGTTTGGTAAGAAGCTGTGATGAATCACACCGGCGCTAGACCACCAAACAGTGACCATCACTTTTCTAGGGGTAAGTTTTCGTTTAGGGCATTGTTTAGGTGCTGAACCAGGATCCAACCAACTTGCTGAGCGCTTGCGGTTATCAAACAGAATCCATTTTTCATCGCAGGTAACAATGCGGTTCAAAATTCCTTCATTTGTGTGTCTGTTGAGCAGTGCAAGGCACGTCTCGACGCGTACTTCGCGCTGACGATCATTGAGTTCGTGGGGCACCCATTTGTCAAGCTTTTTTACCTTGCCAATTTGACGCAAATGGACCAATATTGTTTTGACGCTAACGTCGAAAGCTGCTGCTAATTCAGCCGTAGATTGTGTATCATCAGCTTCCACAATCGCCTTTAATTCGTCATTGTCGACCAAAGTCTTCGGACGACCGCGAGGTTCATTTTTCAGGTCGAAATTTCCAGAACGGAAGCGAGCAAACCAATAACAGGTGGTGCGTTGGTTTGTAGAGTTAGCTCCGTAAACGTCGTTGATGTTGCGTGCCGCTTCTGCCGCGTTGCTGCCACGACGGTACTCATATTCCATAATTACTCGAATTTTTAACGTATCCATGATGACGAAAAAGATTGAAATGCGATGAAAATGTAACACTAATCAATAAACAAATGACTACTTTTGGAAAAAAAAATCCATGTTTTTAAAATAAAATTAATTTGAAATTAGAATTCTTACCCAAACAAAAATTATTTTGATTTGAAATGGCCAGTACTGCAAAACGGCAATTTCATAGGTAAAGACCTAAAGAAACATTTTGTTTTTATAAAATATTTTTTTACAGCCAGAAACTCCTAACCTCCTGTATTTGAAATTCAACTACTCTATAAAAGGATTAAATACACTTTGCTATGTAATGACGATGCCATTGCAAAGAACTTTATACCTATACGTGCATATTTATGCTTTTTTGAACACTAGGGGCTTACTGACGCCATTGCGACGTCCCTTAGATCACGAGTACCTGGCTCAACTAGACTGTGGTCGAGTGCCTATTAATAACTTGGATCCAGTCATAAGGGTGAGTTGGTCTTTCATTTTCCTTTTTTAGTCCCAGAAAATAGAATATAGTCTCTAATAGGAAGAAAGGAAGTTGGATGCAAGTACCAGGAGCGACGGTATCTCTTTCGAACAACCCGCACCCCTGGCAGGCATCGGCCCTTGCGGACCCTACCAGTTGGTGCTGACATCTCCTTGAGGCGCGTGTGGAACGCAACGCACCGTCGACCCAGGCTTGGTACTTACCGGACAGCAAGCTATCCATTACTCGCCGTCCGCAAGCCCGCGCCTACGGTGGCCGGGAATCAGCCTGGAATTCCCGACTTCCAGGACATCTCCTGCGGCGAATAGGGCCGTGAGAGCGCAAATACTGCATCTCCCTCACGTGCGCCACCTCCCTCTTCGCGAGCATTACTGCTTCGCAGAAAGAGGTGACGGCTACCCATGCACTCTCGCTCCGTACCATGGCCTGGACCAGGGCCGGACGCGAGAGATCGCCGCCGCCGATCGCCTCCACGAGGACACGGCGGTGCTCCGCCCAAGCCGGGCAGACCTCCACCGTGTCCTCAGGTCGATCTTCGCAGTGGAAACACCCGGACGTTTCCTCCCAACTTATGCGAAACAGGAACCTCTCGAAACAGCCGTGTCCGGTGAGGACCTGCGTCAGGCGGAAGGTGAGGACGCCGTAGTGCCTCTCGGTTAGGTACCTACTGTCTAATTATCATCAATGAGCACAATACGACACTGGACGCGCGGGCGGCGCGGGGTAGTGACCATGTTTTTGTATAGACAACTAGGTAACATAACTAGCTTATAATTTTGTGATTTTTCATGACACAGTTTTGAAATTTTGTACATAAATTCTTTACATAAAAATACTAGACACGTTTTTCGGGTTTTGCATATGCTAAACCTAAGGTTTCCAGGTATCCACTCTAGTGCCTGTTTTAGAGTGGCCAAACGGATAAGCCATCTAAAACAGCAAATGTGCCTTTGCCACACTAGATCCTTTAACCCAACACGCGTAATCATTAAATAAATTACATTTCAGATCGTATGGTTTTACAACCCGACAGATGTGTTCACAACTTGGCGTTTGCTTCGCGGTAACACTGTGTCCCCCGATTCCGTGATACGCTGTTTACTCTTCTTTGCAGAAGTGCCGCCCCTCGGGAAACTAGCTATACCGTTTGCGTTTATGCCTATGGAAATGATCGATTACGAGGTAAGAAAGAAATATACTACGAGGGCGGGTCAAAAAGTTCTCGGAATTGAGGGTGGAGAGGGGAGGACTTTTTTTACCTGTCACTACTTGGTGAATCTATCAACTATAAATACTAAGTTTCAGCCCGATGGGTTCATTAACCTTTGAGATTTTACTAGATAAATAAACAAGTAAATCGGGAAGAGAACACTGACTATGGAGAAAATTGAGTTTCGTGCCGGGATTAAGTTCCTTACTAAGCAAGTAAAAACGCCTAAGGCCCTGTGCACACCACGTTTTTTAAACGCGCCGTTGACGCGCGTTTTCGAAACGCGTTGACGGCGCGCTTTTATCCTACAGGTCTACAGGCTGCGTCTGACTCGCGTGATTCACCGATGACGAAGAAATGAAGTCGGCTTTTTCTGCCTAGTTTGAGGGCCTTGACAATTTTTTTTTTTTCGAAGATATGTAAACAAATTATTTGAAAGGTCTGAGAACTGTATTAGAGTTAATTGAGAATATATTGAAAAGGATTATTTATTATTTTTTGCTTTTCAGTTTTTTCGGCGGTTTAATTTTTTTAATAAAAAGTTTTTATTTTATAATTTTTTGTGGCTGTAATCTACTAATTACTACATGCTTAATTTTGGATTACTTATTATAATACACAACTCAGCATTAAAATCTGTTAGTGAACAATCAATCATCCTCTGTTTTCCTACCCTTAGGGTTGGATTTTTTTTCCAAATGTATATGGGACCAACTTCGGGGTATACCCGTTCCAATAAAAAAAGAATCATGAAAATCGGACTCAGTAAAAAGTTATGCGTGGTCATACATAAAAAAACAATACGCCCTCTGGTTTTTCGTCGGTAAAAAAATAATTTCATGTTTAATTTCACCTCCCTTCCTTTTCATTCCGCGAACTTTTTGACCTCCCCTCGTATCATACATAAAAAAAACAATACGCCCTCCGGTGTTTCGTCGGTAAAAAAATAATTTCATGTTTAATTTCACCTCCCTTCCTTTTCATTCCACGAACTTTTTGACCTCCCCACGTATCTAGAACAGTACTGTAATCACTGTAGGTAAAGCCCAGTATGACCTCAATGACCTGCAGTAAGCAGTTGCCTGTTTGGACTCTTTGACATTACGCGAATTGTTTTCATACTTCATGAGTAACTACATGCTGAGGATTGTGCATATACTTGTACGAATTCGAAGGTTATGTCTTGCTACTTCTAAGCCAAAGAGACTATTATATATTTCCCAGGTGGTGTTCTTGTGTTCATTTGGTTATGATACCGTTAAGATCTTAGTGAAAGGACAAGGAGGTTTACCTAACTGTATCGAGACAAGGCTGGATATTCCATATTATATCGAAAGGGTCATCAGAGAGGCTCACAGGAGAGAAGTGGTAAGATAACTAATACTACTTTGTTTTACCAGTAAATTTTAATTACATGGGCTATTTGGAAGATGATTTACTTTCAAAAGGTTAAAAATATAGACCAGCACTCTAATTGCGTAACACGCGATTAATCATAATCGGTTTCATTTTGACAGTTCAACAATATACATTGCGTTATTTACGTTGTTGAGGAGACACATTTTTCGAAACTATGAAGCAATGGTTTAGCACTCTGTTTCAAAACGAAACAGATTATGATTAATTGTGAGTTACGCAATTAGGGTGCAGTAGTATAGTCGTTAAAATAGCATCAGAATTATTATGTTTACTCGAAGGTAATGAAAAGTTAGGTTTTCAACAAGGATTTTCATTGGGTGGCAAATTACAAAGAAGAAAGCAGTAACAAACATCTTTTCTCCAGGTTTACTTGTCTGTGGAACACTTGACTATACCGATCATGCCGACGCATTCCCTGTCCAGAGACATAATAAGCATTTGCAACGACACTGACCACGTTATGAGGTTCATCTGGCTACCGTAAGTTGAACAGAATAGCATTATTTTCTTTATTGACTCCTTAAGGATATCAACAGCAGGATATTATATCACACGACTACGCCTTTTATTCATAACATTACGCCTGTATCCCCCAAATGCTGAAGCATAGGTTTCCTATAGTACACCCACATTTCGCTAGATAATATATGTTTAAGTCCCATGTAACACGGGCGAGCCTATTGCCATCAACCGGGCATAAACCCAGGCTACTGAGAAATCCCGGATGAAAAAACGAAAGAAATTCTAGAGCTGCTTAGCAGCAGCGCTTGCAAAAAAAACGCTTCGAAATAATGTATTCGCAAACATTGTAGGGAAAGAATAGCCAATATTCTGAACGTAGTCATGACTCCATGTTGGGGCGTGATTCAGCCAAATAGCGCAGAATGGATAACGATGACTGTCTACACTCTTCAGGAGCCTGCCACTTTCACGTAAGATTTGTTTTTTATCGTCTTGTTTTAATCCTTACTACTATTATAAATGCGAAACGTTGTATGTATGGATGTTGGTTACTCTTTCACGCAAAAACTACTGAATGGATTTGGATGAAATTTGGCACACAGATAGATTATAACTTCGATTAACACATAGGATACTTTTTATCACGGTAGTACGTACCCGCGGGATAATTTCCGATTTCCACGCAGGCGGAAGCTAGTAACATAATCAAATGTATATTTTATAGGAAGCAGTGGTGGCCCAGTGGTATCGGCCCCGACTTAAGAGTTGTAGATTGTAGGTTCAAACCCACGCAGGCACTTTACTTTGTGTAAATAATTTCACCACCATTGCTCTCAAAACGGTGACGAAAAACATCGTGAGGAAACCGGCATGTCCTAGAATCAAAAATTCGAAGACATGTGACATCTACCAACCCGCACTGGGCCCGCGTGGTAGATTACAGCCCACTCCCTCTCGAAGACAGGAGGCCCTGTGTCCCAGCAGTGGGAACATTAGAGGCTGATTATGCTGGAGTCACAACTTTCATTCCGGATACGGATGCATGTAAGGATGAAAATGCAAGGTGACGATAACTTGATGGGTCTTCATTCTAGCTTTGGATTTGGTGAGATTACTTCACAATTGACTATACCGAAGCACCACATTAATTGTGAAGTAATCACATTTCGCAAAGGTGGAAATTTCTAACAGAATTAAGAATAGTTAGGTACTAATTGTTACACTCATTTGAAAATACCCATAGGACAACAGTGGCGTGCGAAATTTTGGATTTAACAGATCGTAAAAATTACCAACAAAATGAACTTTTAAGACGAAATAGAATTGAGAAATGCAATGAAGAGTTTATTATAACCGAAGAAGGAACGTTCCATCCGGTAAGTAGATATTATTTGGAATAGAACCTTAAGAAGAACAGAATAATCGTGTCGAGTTTTACAGGGAATTAACGATTCGCCGCCTTATGTGCTTGACTTAGAACAACCACAGCCAACGTATTTGGCGATGACCGTGTCTATTTCATCTAAAGGCCAGCGGGATGGATACCCAAGAATGCTTCTGAGACAAATGTGGGAACAGGTAACATCTTATGCGAATACAATATCAGCAGAAGAAACAGATCTTAAATGAAATCACACGATTATTTTCAGCCCCCACCATACGATTTATTATCTGAGGACCTTACCGACTACGTTATTGAGCGGCCTTCGGCTGGCAACAGCATGACTTTGGCGGATATTCTAAGGATTATAGACGGAATTTTATGGTATGATGATGTTCAATGTTGTAAGGTTTTTTTCTGGGTCAGGAAAAAGCAACTTTCTGAAATAATATGCTTAAGTGGACTCAAAAATTAATCTGCCAAGTCTTTTCCCAACTATGTTGGGATCGGCTTCCAGTCTAACCGGATGCAGATGAATACCAGTATTTTACATGGAGCGACTGCCTATCTGACCTTCACATACTGGGTAACACGATACCCCTTGGGAAGACTGGTTGTCAGACTTTCGGGCTTCTGACGACGGAATGTCAGAGATCCACAAATGACAACCGGGACCAACGGCTTAACGTGTTTTCCGAGCCACGGAGGGGTCTTGGTATTGTTATGAGCTTGGAGTTCGTGACAGTTAAAAACTGCCAATATAAATTACCAAAAATGACACTTTAATTAAACACAAATTACAAAACACAATTGCACTACTGATCACTCTAAGTCGTACTTGAAGATCGCTTCAGATGTTCTCACCTGTATCGCTTGTTCAATACACCGGCCGGCCGGCCTGGCCGGGTCTTAATCCGTTCCGGCCTTTTATAGGACCCTAGGAACATTCGAGAAACTTCTACTGTAGAAGCATCTAGAATGTTCGAGTACATACCGGCCCTGACTGAACAGATGTTGATAATTCTAGAAGGTTCTAGCATCGAAATTTCTAGAAAGATCTTGACTCAATTAGTTCTGCTGCTCGATACTAGATGGCGCTAGTGGTAACTAATCCAGACATTACTTTGGTGCGCAACAGTATGTAAAGATCGTCACCCAGCCACGGACCAACCGCGGCAAGAGGAGTTTAACCTAATCGATCGACTCGTGCGGCTGTTATTACTTAGCCACGAGCCCCTAAAATGTTCGATATATTATTTTAAAATTAATTTTAGGGACGCAATGCACAGTAAAATGTTCCGAAATCAAATAGAGTATTACTCGAAGGAAGAAATACCAGTATTAGGACAAGTCATGACAGTGTTGAATCGTGAGAAAAGAGCGAAATTAAGTCGAAGGTATGCAGGATTGCGTGCATTTAAGTAGTTTAGAGATATGTAAAACATTTATGGAGTTTTAATGATGCTGTTAGTGACACCCGCCACCATAATTCAGACTACATAATATTTTTTTTGTAATTTCAGGGTTACTTCCGGGATATGTGACGCCATAGTAAATAAAGCAGTCTTCCACACTTACGGCCTCAATCCTAAGCAGATTGCCATACTGGAGGCCGAATAATTTTACCTACCTAATTATTTGTTGCTTAATAATAAAACGTTCATTTGTGGATACGATTTACTCACTCAATAATAATCAATAATTCAAGTCTACGTTAATTAATATTACACAAAAGGTACCTATTGTTACCTTTTTAGTCTAGGATTTGGTCCAATCTTAATTGTAGTTTTTTCGGTTTTGGTTCTCCAATCACTGTGACAGCGACTCTATCGCCCAACTTCGGCGTCTGATTGGCTCCTAGATTACTTCGATGGATAAGGCCGTTGTCTCCCACACCGCAGTCGACGAAACAGCCAAAGGGTACAACATTGCGAACAACACCTAAAATGTTTAAATTATAAATATTATTGTGTCCATGCGAGTTTTGCAAAGAAACGTTGCCTTACAAAGGAATAAATTATTTTGAAAAATGGAGACGTGTTAACTGCTCAGGTTAGAGAGTACAAGCGTGTATAGTATAGTCTACCTCGTAATTGCTTTGTCACACAAAGTTTTTATACTTTTAGTAGTAGTCATAAAGCGTCAAGATAATTTTTTGCAATAAGGTGAACGCGCCAGAGTAGCTCGCGAAATTAGGTTTAAAATATCATGAAATACTTAAGAGTTTATATTTCCATAGGGTTATTAGCTCGCGAAATTAGGTTTAAAATATCATGAAATACTTAAGAGTTTATATTTCCATAGGGTTATTAGCTCGCGAAATTAGGTTTAAAATATCATGAAATACTTATATTATAATGAGTTTATATTAGGTCTTTACCTATGAAATTGCCGTTTTGCAGTACTGGCCATTTCAAATCAAAATAATTTTTGTTTGGGTAAGAATTCTAATTTCAAATTAATTTTATTTTAAAAACATGGATTTTTTTTTCCAAAAGTAGTCATTTGTTTATTGATTAGTGTTACATTTTCATCGCATTTCAATCTTTTCCTTCATCATGGATACGTTAAAAATTCGAGTAATTATGGAATATGAGTACCGTCGTGGCAGCAACGCGGCACAAGCGGCACGCAACATCAACGACGTTTACGGAGCTAACACTACAAACCAACGCACCACCTGTTATTGGTTTGCTCGCTTCCGTTCTGGAAATTTCGACCTGAAAAATGAACCTCGCGGTCGTCCGAAGACTTTGGTCGACAATGACGAATTAAAGGCGATTGTGGAAGCTGATGATACACAATCTACGGCTGAATTAGCAGCAGCTTTCGACGTTAGCGTCAAAACAATATTGGTCCATTTGCGTCAAATTGGCAAGGTAAAAAAGCTTGACAAATGGGTGCCCCACGAACTCAATGATCGTCAGCGCGAAGTACGCGTCGAGACGTGCCTTGCACTGCTCAACAGACACACAAATGAAGGAATTTTGAACCGCATTGTTACCTGCGATGAAAAATGGATTCTGTTTGATAACCGCAATCGCTCAGCAAGTTGGTTGGATCCTGGTTCAGCACCTAAACAATGCCCTAAACCAAAACTTACCCCTAGAAAAGTGATGGTCACTGTTTGGTGGTCTAGCGCCGGTGTGATTCATCACAGCTTCTTACCAAACGGGGTGAGCATTACTGCAGATGTGTACTGTGAAGAACTGAACACAATGATGGAGAAGCTGGCACATCTCCAACCAGCATTGGTCAATCGCTCGTCTCCGCTGCTCCTGCACGACAACGCGCGACCTCATACTGCACAGCAGACGGTCTAAAAGTTGCAAGAACTGGGGTTGGAAGCTCTCCGTCATCCGCCCTACTCACCAGACCTTGCGCCTACAGACTACTACTTTTTCCAGAATTTGGATAACTTCTTGGCGGGAAAAAAATTCAATACCCGAGAGGCAGTACAAAATGCCTTTGAAGAATTTGTTGCCTCCCGTCTAGCTGATTTCTTTAAGAAGGGCATCAATAAACTGCCACTGCGATGGCAAAGATGCATTGATTGCATGGGTGATTACTTCGATTAATACAAATAAAAAATACATGAAAAAAATTCGTTTAAATTTTTTCATACAAAACGGCAATTTCATAGGTAAAGACCTATTATTTCCATAGGGTTATATGAAATTAGAGGGTTGTATTGATCATTTTAATGGTGACAAATCTGTGAATACCTATACCTAATACTTAACTACTATGGTTGCAAATCGTATTTTATTCAACCTGACACTGATCTACGAATTTTAATTTCGCGAGCTTAAG
Organism: Antitype chi; assembly: GCA_947359405.1. Classification (NCBI taxonomy): domain Eukaryota; kingdom Metazoa; phylum Arthropoda; class Insecta; order Lepidoptera; family Noctuidae; genus Antitype; species Antitype chi. Next base: position 7,693,722 of record OX375812.1, read on the forward strand.
AGCAATGAAGTATTTATTGTGTTTTCCAAATACAATCTGATGCATGTGTAAAAAAACACTGTTCAGGTAAAATTCTTACGCTAGCACTCACTAAAGCGAAGTAGTTGCTATTAGTAACACGTTCATCTGTATTTTTAGGATTTTAGGACTATGTGTTAACACTTTTCTAACAACTATTGTTTCAATACAATTAAAAGATTGTAATTGAACAATCATCGACGAAAAATGCGGTTATAAGATTAACATTTATTGTCAAATGAAAAACATCTACTTATTTAAAAATTAATTTTTTTTTTTTTTTGTAAGTGTTAGAAATCATCTAACTTCTCCCGCTCTGGGTGGAGCAGGAGGGCGTGTCAAACTTTTACTGACTAAAACCCACCCATGTTCATTCAGTTGCCTGTGTGCCAGGGGCCACGGTATCTCTTTCGAAGAATCCGCACCTCTGGTAATTACCTGGTTTGAGTATTCAAATAATGGTCCTAATATTCAGGCACTACAAATTGGCATCCACAGGTACGTTTTCAGATTCGTTTGTTTATATTTTCACTATAGTTAGTTTTAACCTTAGTCGATCAATCTGCCTTCCTTTCTTATAAATCTACTAATTGTTACTATTTCTAATAATTTATCTCTAACTATTTTGGGTTTGGCTTCCAATCTAACCGGATGCAGCTGAATAACAGTATTTTACATGGAGTAAATGCCTATCTGACCTCCACAACCCAGATAATAACAGGTAATACAGATACGCTTTGGTAAGACTGGTTTGCCAGACATTCGGGCTTCTAACGATCCGTAACGACAGTCAAAGATCCACGAATGACAGCCGAGATCAACGGTTTAACGTGCTTTCCGAGGCAATTAGGGGGCTTAGTAAGACGGTCACCCTTCCACGGACCAACCTCGGAAAGCGTAGGTTAACCTGATCGATCGACCCATGCGGGAGCCGAGAGCCAGTAGCCATATTGCCCATATTAGACATTAATTCCCATTTTTAAGTCGGTGTTGAGCAAGGTTAACATAAGGCATTAGGTAAGCACGGCTAACTTGATAATTAGCTGAGTAGCCTAGCAGTTATGAATACCCGATTTTACAAAATCTATCGAGTCGTGCGGCTGTTATTGCTTAGCCACAAGCCCTTTAGTTTTAACCTTAGTGAAAATTTAATTTACTGGGAGTTTTTGTAAAAAGTGGTTAAGCAATTACGAGGGCGACTATAGAAATGCTATTGATAAAAGAAAAAAAGAAATTGGAGGCACCTTGGTGCCTACAATATGCATTTGTGTAATACGCGCTTAAAACCGCGTAATCTGGATATATGCATTTAGAATTATCATTTACCTGTTAATGTCGTGCCGTCTTTTAGTTGATCCATGTTTTGCACAGCAAGGGAATAAACAGGTTTACAAAATGTAATCACATTGTCTTCATACTTCTTTTGTTTAAATGCATTTATTATGAGCTCCAAGGTACACACATCAGTCTTTAATTCTTCACTAGTTTGGTTTATACTTATCGTTACAATTTTACTTTCAACTAATTGGGGGAAATGCGGTTTCGTGAGATCTTTTAAACTGACTCCTATCTTTTTTGCGAACCTGAAAGCATAACATAATGGTAAATGGTAGTCCATTTGCACAATCTTAATTAATTCTAATATTTTGCATAAGATAAAAGGACACTTACGATTTAGCTATTTTATAACTCTCTGGGTGGATAATAGTGGTGTCTAAGGGCTCAGAACTCCCCAAAACTGTCAAAAATCCGGCGCATTGTTGGAATGTAATTTTTCCTATTCCTGCAACTTTCAGGATCTCTGCCCTTGATTCAAAACCACTGTTTTCTTGACGATATTCTATTATTTTTCTAGCTCTACCTTCATTTAGGCCAGATATGCGCCTGAAAAATACGAGGGAGAAAAAATTAATCTCTATTTAAGACAACACTAAAGCTACGATTTCTTAGAAGAGCGGTGGCTGCCTCATAGCGGCTGCAGTGACGGCTACCATAAAAATTATGAGAGCGGAAAAGATTCATATCATTAGATTCGCCTTACCGAGTCATAGGATAGTCGCGTTTCTGTTTCGTTTTGACACTTGACACATAATGACGCAATGACTTGATTGTCATGGAAACGCAACTTTTCACAGTATGGACACGTTCTCGCGTGAATAAGGACGGTGATGGCAAATCTAGCGATTGAAATTTTTGGGTAGCGGGGTTTGACTTTACGGTGTTAGAAACCAGAAAAGAAGAGAACACACCAACTTACTTTCATAAGTTTACAACGTTTCAGTAACGCCATTCGCCGGTAAATTGCAGGGCTAGGTCACCACTCTTCTAGGAAACTGTAGCTTGAGAAGTAATAACACCCAATAATAAAAATTTACTACATACAACAATAAGTGCTTATACCTTAACATTGCTTGAGATGCAGTATTAACATCAACACCAACTAAACTGACTACTTTTTCGACAGCACAATCTAATGCTGTTTCAAGCATTTTAGGGGGAATATCGTGCTGATACATGCCAACGCCCAAATTTTTGGGGTCTACCTAAGAATAAAATTGATTCATTAGTGAAAGCACATTTAATACAATTATGTAAAACTAGCTTTTGCCCGCGGCTCCACCCGCGTGGATGTCTGTTATCGCGTAAAAAAGTAGCCTATGGCCTCCTCCATATCCCAGGCTATATCTATACACCGACGCTGATACAGCTCGGTTAGTCTATTTTAGCTATTTTCATAGCGTTATGTCATACGGCATTTTGCTGTGGGGCAAAGCCGCTGACATTCAAAATATTTTTTTTCTTCGCAATTCAGATGAATTGATGATTGAGATGTTGGCGTAGATACGCCAACATCTATTCATAATATGAATACTAGAAATAAGGACCAACTACGTGTTCCCTTTCACCAGCTTCATAAGGTTCATAACTCATTTGTTGATCTTGGTATAACCTTTTATAACAAGCTACCCTCTTGTTTGCTAGATTTGCTAAAGTAAAATCCAACCTTTGTTCAAAGGCATACTATTCTATCAACAACTACTTAAACGATAAGAATAGTTAGTCGCTGTGATTAACTCAAGACAATGTTTATGTTCTTTCACCAGAATAAGCTTACCTACTGACAGGTTATACATATTTATTATTTATTTATTTATTAAAACTTAATGCACAAGTAAAAAAATATAATATATATTAATAATATAAATATATTCATATTATTCTTGCCAGTGCAACCGGCAGCAAGTTCGTCATGCTCCCTTAGATGTCACTGCTTGCGGTAGCGTTGGGGGTCGGGTTGCCTCCTTTCCTCAAATATGGCGAGGGGGGTAATGGCTGATCTTTGCGTTATGCTTGTGAACGGGTGCTGCTTGTGGTGACTGGTCTTGCTGACCATGGTTTTGTAATTGTATTAACTGTTTATTAATTTTATTCCAAATGTCTCTTTTGTTACTTCAACTTATAGCTATATTTACATAATGCAGAATTGCAAAATTATGTAAGCGGGCACGCCTTTTATGCCTGGAGACTTTTATTTAGGTTGTAAGTTCTGTTTACGTTTTTTTTTTAATTATTGATTTCTGCTGGAGTACCTATAGTTTTCAATGTTTTGTTGGTATATTGGCGTGTGCTAGCTGACATATGGCAAATTTAATGTTTTTTTTTGTGTTTCGTAATGTTAATTACTTACCTACTATTGTATAGACTCAAGTGCTTCTAACTTAACAGGCAGCTGTGCTGCTGGCGAGTTTGTTGGCGCCACTTCTTCCCAGCTAAAGCACTAGGAAGTGGTGAAGGGCGGGCGTTTTTGGGGGACTATCTTATGTAATTTTGACGTTCGAAAGGGCTGACTCTCAGCCTAGTTTGATAAATGACTTTTATTTTATTTTTGATTTTGCCAAATTTCATGACGATCGGTTCAGCGGTTTAGGCGTGAAAGCGTAACAGACACACAGAGTTACTTTCGCATTTATAATATTAGTAGGGATAGAAGGGATTACCAGGATTGTGATAAAATAAAAAATAAATAAGAGTGGTACTCACTTTTATAAGCTCTCCCAAAGGATCTAATACTCTTCTTGCGATTGATAAAGCTGATATCAGGTTTGGATCCATATTTGGGTGTTCCTGAGAATAAATTAACAAATAATCATTTGGATACATGGTTATAATTTGGTAGCTGACATATTTTTTTCGACTTTCATAGAAATTGAAGAGCAGAAGTAATGGAAGGAAATAATAACGGTTAAATATAGGTAACTACTGGACATACCTTTTGAGCCTCTTTGCTAATGGAGTAAATAGAAGCGCCTTGTTCAGGCACTATAATAATAGGCACATTGTCACATATATTATTACTTTTCAGCCATAGCTCAGTTTCACGACAAGCTGTACCATTACCTAAACCAATTAATTCTACACTGTAAATAATAATAAGAATTAGTTAATATAATTATGAAGCAAAACTAATATAATTATGTACTATAATTGTGTATCGTAAATTCATAATGGAGTCATCTTTACTTGTAATTGTTAATTAAGTCTTTTAGCTGTTTGGCAGCTGGATCAAATGCTTTATGCTGTCTTAAATCTGGGTGTAAAGTGCACGCATCCAGTTTCTGCCCATTCGAATTTATTATGCCAACCTGAAATAAATCAAAATATCATAAAAATAACATCTATTTTGGCCAAGCATCATTCAGAATTTTAGTAGAACAGATTTTACCTTGCAGCCAGCTCTAAATCCTGGATCTAAGCCCAAAATCGTTCTGTTTTTGATAGGTTCTGTCAAGAGGTACTTCTCTAGATTTGTAGTAAATGTTTTCACTGCTTCCTTTTGTGCAGTTGCAGTAAGGTCGGACCTTACGTGTCTCGACAGCCAAGGCTTAATGAGGCGGTTGTAAGCATCACCCAGACCTTTGCGAACCCAGATACCACTTTTCCACAAAGATAGACAAAACCTAAAAGAAAGAGCTTAGATTAATCTGATGCATGTGACCACCAAACATAATTATGTACAGTTGACATTGTATGTGGTTGATCACTTCAACCTTATTGCTAAAATGAAGGCAAAAAGTGGGGGAGTGTACAACTGTTACAGCTGTACACTCCACCACGTTTTGACTATTGTGTGTACAGTTGAACTGTACCACACCCACAATATTGTAGCAATATTTTTAGGCTTTTTTATAAATAAATCAAATATTAGGTGATGATTGCCTACCTTTCAAGTTTATTATAAAACCAGTCAGGAATAACTACTTTTACAGAAAGTATTTTTTCATCTTCCCCTCTATTCAATGCTAAAGTTTGATGTGGTTTCACAAACTGACTGGGGCACTTCCAATCAAAATACAATTTATAAGTCTCAGGGTCTGATTTGTTGTCCACTTTCTTCTTATTATCAACCTTTTCTTTAGTTGAACTCTTTGACCTACTACTTTGTAGTGTAAACCTTGTTTCTTCTTTACTGAAAAATATTATCTTACATAAGGAAATTGTTTGTAAGGCGATGAGAATGTCATTCCATATCTCAGATCTACATCAACTTACAGGGTCCTCATTTTTTCTAAAACCCTTGTATCCTTGTACATTATATCTGCTACAATATGAGTAATATGAGATTCTACTTTTTCAACTGTCCCCAATTCATCATTATTGCTACAAAGCATACGTAGGTTGATAAATTCTCCATTTAATAGTCTTATTGCATGTGGCTCCAAACCAAGGTTGCGGGCCCTCTCAGCAAGGGATAATGAATGTGATTTTAGTGGTGCATACTAAAACAGAAAACAAAACACAACTTTAGAAAATGTAATTATTGATTTGAAATTTATATTTCCCTGATGTGCATGGCAGCAAGCTGTCTTAAATGGTTATCAAATGGTTAGAAAATGTCATAAAATAGTATGATTGGATGAACAAAAAAATAAAATAAAACTAAAATCTCATGGGATATTTTTGTAATTGTCATCATTGCAGAGATGTTGTTGATGTAGATTTTTAATAGATGAGCAATAAATAAAAAATAAAAATGAGAGCAGGTTCAAAAAAAAATTCTTACATTTTTTTAGTAAAGCTTTTAACATGTTCGACGCCGCGTCACAATGGTGGTTGACACCCCCATTTTCATCTGGAGCCGGACAAAATTTAATATTTTTGCCAAATTTCATCAGTGTGTGAAAAATGGGGTGTCAACCAACATTGTCTGACACGATGTTGAACTTGTTAAGGGCGACCTTACACCAGCCAGCATGAACCAAAGCCATTGGAAGGATATAAAAACAATTTTATAAAACTTACTATCAAATCAAGTTCAGACAAGTTACGGGCATTCAATATACCTTTCTCAATTTCTGGTGTTAACTTTTTAGACTTCTTTAATGTCTCAATAACAGACTTCACTTTCTTCTTCAGCTGAGTTATGTTCTCATAACTCTCATGTAATTCCTGGAGGCTAAGAATCAATTGAACTGATATTAAGTATTAAGTAAATGTTACAAAATATTGTTGAAGATGTAATGTTGTCAAATTTAAATGAAATAGACATACAATACTTTATTAATGTGATTTGTGATTCTTGAACCATGTTCAGTAAATAAAATGTAGAGGAATTATAAACTACATTTCTGCACTAAATGTAACACAAAAAGAGTAATTTACATTATGTATAGTAATTACCGATCTGGCATCAGATTATCCACAGCAGTTTTTCTGTATCTGGCAATAAATGGCAAAGTGCAACCCTCTGTAAGTAGTCCTATTAAATTTTGAGCTAGTTTAAGGGAGATTCTCTCCACTTGGGCCAACATTTCGGCTTCATTCCATACATTTGGAATATTATCATTGTTATCAAATGGGTTAACTTCATCATTTTCTGCTGGTGCCTTGGCTACTTTGCCCTTTTTAGTACTTTCAGCCTTTTCAACACTTTTCGAACTTGGCCCTGGTTTAGCTTTTGTGGGTTTCACTCCAGTCTTAGGTTTTTTCTTGGGAGAACCTTCAAAATTATCTTCAGCATATTCTACAGCTTTTCGCTTTCTAAGCTTTGGTGCAGCAGCAGTTTCCATGTTCATTAACTGAACTAAACGCCGCAGAAAGGTACAAATACATGCAAAATGTATAGGTATGTAAAATTGTTGTGTGGCTTTTGTAAGTCACCACAATTTCGATAATAGCATGTATGATAGGATAGTCCTTCAACTGCAGGAATCTGTATGTTTAGTAATAAAACATTCAACCCACAGAGTACTCTATATTCTGACTGTGAAGAGATCAAGAATTATTTGAAAAATTTGAATGTACTAAATATGCGCAAAACGATATTTTGAATTGGTTGACAATTTGACACTTTGTCAAGAACCAACAGACAGGGATAACGGCTACATTCCGAGATACGATAATATCGATTTGAGCGAGCTCACACCCGTTCCGAATTGGCGTGAGCGCGATAACGATGTCCCGTGAATCGTCATCAGTGTTGCCAACTCCAAAAGTTCAAATTATAGAGTTTCGACCTGAAAATTATCGTACTCCGGGCAAAATTATCGTGCAAAAGCAAAATCACAAAAAACCCTAATAAATTCATTTCATTTGATAACAAACTACAAGTCAAAGGAGGAGTATGTCCCAAGTTTCACCAGCAGATCGAACCGTAACCGTGTTTTGTCCGTAAAGATTAAATAAATTTGTTTGGTTTTGTTTACGGCTATGTGCTTGTTGTAGATGGAAACATAAGAATATTTTCAGAATTGTGCGCTAATCAATGTAAGGGAAAGAGTTGGAGAGAGACATTTATTTGTTGACGCTGTCATTCTTCACATTTGCCATTTAGATTTTGTTGATTTTTTTTGCGACTCTCCACAGCATAAAATTATCGTACATTAGACATTCATTATCGCACATCGTACCATCGGCCAAATTATCGTACGCCCCCATAATTATCGTACGGGTTGGCAGCACTGATCGTCATAGATGACGTCATGACATGCGCCATCTTGCGATAACGCCGACCATGCTTATTACTAATATCACCGTGAGCGCTGTCAAAAATGACAGTTGTGCTGTTTTGTTTTGAATCGTATCATTTAAATAACTAACTTAGATATAGTGCTTCTGGCTAGAGTCGCCGCCGAACCAAATAAGAAGACGAAATTTGTGGTGTATACAAGTTTTATATGGTGTAAATTGGTTTTAAAATTGAGTGAGCACTGTTAGCGCGTTCACGAGCGTTCCGTATTGTTAACAAAAATGACAGTCTTAGCTGCCATAATGGTGATATCTATCTCGGAACGCAAATTATTATTGATGTGAGCGCTCACAGCGTTATTTTTCTAATTCGGAATGTGGCCTATGTGTAAGTCCACAGATTATGTTTGCGACAGGTATTTACAATTTGAAATCGACTAACCATCGTGCCTTTAGGTAGGGAATGGTTATCAACATAATTAAACGATTGGCCTTGGGCATGGCTTCACCTCACCCTGAGAAATACATATTATTTTCAAATAATTTTTCATCTCTTGATGTAAAAAGGGGATGGTGGAGTCAGTTTCTTTTTCCAATGTAGCGGATCATCAGTTTATTCAAATTAGAAAAATTTAAGTTAAACAATGTCTGGCAGTATAATGTGTTCTGTATTCTGTACTTACTAGAGGTACTCGGCCAAATGAGTATTTCACCAGACACAGTGAAGGGTTCCGTAGTTGGGATGAATATTCAGATAGGTACGCATCGCATGCACAATATTAATTGTACAGACCCCAAAATTATGATGTATTATAAAATATATTATTTCACGTAAGAAAATATGTAAAAGAAAGTTATTTCTGCGATTCTAGCCGAAATTATCTGAAAATATGTTGGCTTGACTAGCAGTCACAGAAATATTACTAAGTTATAAATGTAGTTTTAACTTATTGGCATAACGCCATCTAAGCCACCCCATCCACTTTCTAACGCCGTCCAGTATGCAGCAACCCTAAGCCGCGATAATTCAAGATATACAAAAACGACGGTTTAGCTGATAGTGATGACAACACAACAATGACAACATTGAGTGAGCACTGTTAGCGCGTTCACGATCGTTCCGTATTGTTAACAAAAATGACAGTTCTTAGCTGCCATAATCGTGAAATCAATCTCGGAACGCAAATTATTGATTTGAGCGCTCACAGCGCTATTTCTAATTCGGAATGTGGCCATGGTCGGCGTTACCGCAAGATAGCGCATCTCATGACGTCATCTGTGACGATTCCCGGGACATTCCAATTCGGAACGGGTGTGAGATTATGTCGATATATGTGTCGATATTATGGCCACTCGGGACGTGGCATAAGGAATTGACAGTAGGAATATTGACACTGACACTAATGACAACAAATTTATGGGGTATACGATAATTTGGCCAATGGTACAATAGATACGATAGAGATTGCCAAATGTACGATTATATTGAGTTTTGAAAAAAAAATTGTTCCATGAACAAAACGTATTTGTCAGGCAAAATGAAACGCAGAAAGTCAACAAAATGTCAACTGACAAATATGTCAACATCAACATGTAAATGTCTCTCTCTTTCCCTCACATTTCCTTCAAATAAAAGTAATAACACTTGTTTTCATCTGACCGCGACTCCTCGTTTTACTGTAGGTATTCATTCTTGTGATTTTCTCAGATAACTTTGTATTTGAAAAATACACAGAATTTAAACCATTGTATCTGGCCTTCGTAGATTACACGAAGGTCTTCGAAAGTATTAAGCACTCAGTTATATTCACATCCCTAGAAGTCCAGGAAATTGTAAGACAGTACATCAATCTTTTAAAAAACATTCACAACAATAGCTTCGCAAATATCAAACTAGATACTGCTGGACCTCCATTTATACGAAAAGGTGTTAAGCAGGGTGACCCGCTCTCTCCCAAATTGTCTACAACCACACTTGAGGAAATATTTAAGTCACTGGCAGCCTCATGGAAGACCAATGGCATTGACGTTGGCAAAAGGAGACTGAAAAACCTCAATATTTTGCCGACGATATAGTCCTTTTTGCCCCCACAGCTCAAGAACTCCAGACTATGCTCCAAGAGCTGAGCACGGCTAGCTTCAGGACGGGACTTGCGATAAATCGGTCTAAAACTCAAGTTATGATTAACAGCACTAAGCGTAGAGTTTAGGTAAGGTAGATGGGCAGGAGATACATTATGTCGACGAGTATGTCTATCTGGGCCAGTTAGTTTCTTTCGAAAACAAGCAGGAAAGAGAAATCGATCGCCGATCGCCTGGAAAAGCTACTGGTCCATGAAGACGCAAATGAAGGGGGATCTGCCGATCTCCCTGAAGCGCAAATTCGTCGACATGTGCATCCTTCCGTCCTAACCTACGGTGCTCAGACCTGATCGCTCACCGAGTCGCTAAAGTTCCGCCTTGGTGTTTGCCAAAGAGCGATGGAACGCAGCATTATGGGTGTAAAAAGACAAGACAACGTTCGGAACATCACATTGCGTTCCAGAACGGGTATTAGTATTCTCTGTCTACGGGTATAACAGACGTAGGCAAGAAGGCTGCCAGGCTCAAATAGCATTGGCGGGCGGGTCACGTCAGCCGCATGCAGGATGACCGCTGGGCAAAGGTCTCTACACAATGGTTGCCTGAAGATGGACGACTGCGAGGGCTGGTTCGAGGTGGCGCGGGAAAAAAGTTTCTGGAAGGACTTGGGGGAGGCCTTTGCCCAGCTGTGGGACAGTATAGGCTTTTAGCTAGCTTTATGTGTCGTGGGCTCGTGGGCATGCGTGAACATTATGTCGTAAAAAGTAAATAAAGAGTCTTGTGACCTGTGACACACTCCATGGTTGTGTGTAAAGTTTGGCGGTTTGTGCTTCTAGCGCTACTAGTGGTGAAACTTGGCATATTCTCCCACTTTGACAAGTCATTGTCGTTTGTTAACTAGTGTTTGATATCAATGTTTTAGGTATTTTTTCTTGTGATTGTTTTTTTGTACGATAATTTTGCCACAGACATACAATAAGATAATTTCGAAGTGGGAACTCGATAATTTGAACTTTTGGAGTTGGCAACACTGGAATGGATGAAGTTTTGAGATTTTTGTGAAATCAACATCAATCAAATCAACTTGGAAGTTGTAACTTGTAACCTAAGCCGCTTGTCCTTGTGGTATTTATATTCCTTGCTTGTAAGGCTCAGGCCAAAGAGTACTATAATTTATTGGGTAGCTCAGGCTGTTTCTAAGAAAGTGTTCTACTTGCGGTTGTGATTTTAAAGTTTCAAAGCTCGTGTGAAGTTTGATTATGTACAAGAATGTCAACTGAAGTTAAACCAAATATTTCATTATTAAGACAGCTAACCCAAAATTTCTACACAGAAAATCTTAACTTTTGCTTGATGGTAAGAAAAATTATCTGATTGTGGTATGAAACATAAAAACCTACTTAAATAAGTGTCCCATCACAACTATAGGTTTTACTTAGGACAAGCATGTCAGGCCTCACCACCCTCAGAGTGCTTCATTCCTACTCTTAGCTAATTTTTTGATTTAATTTTGGTTTATTTGTTGCAGCGCGAAGATATCGAAAGTATGGATTGGGATTGGCAGCAGGCCTTCTTGGATGCTACTATTAATAGTAAATTGATTCAAGAATATCCAATAAGTGGTAAATTTGCCAGCTTATTTCTAAAGAAAATAATTCAGGCTTTAGAACCAAGTCAAGAGGTCCATGACGATATCTACATACAGTTGTGCAAGAGCATGAATTATTTGAATGCAGATGGGTTTAGCTATCGACATTATGTGATAGGAAATGATACAAATAATATTATTACAATAAAAGAAACTCGGAATATGGTGGTCAACGGTACAACAGGGTTGAGGACTTGGGAGGTATTTTAAACTTAATAGGTTTGTCACTTTCCGTAATAATTACATTTTCTGAGCCTTGACGTAAGTAAAAAAATGGTGACTAAATTATTAAACTGGGCGTACATAGTGGATTTCCATCAACTCCCTATTGCAGGAAGGAGGCTCGAGTTCCAACAGTGGAAAAATTAAAAGCTTAACAAAATGCCCCCTTATATTAATTAATTACTATTTAGTATTACACTAGATTGGTCAATTCTCTGTTAGGTTAGTCGCTTATAATAGTTCCATCTTTTGTATAAATTATTGTAAACTATGTTTGTTCCAGGCTGCATTGATGTTATCAGACTGGGCGCTCTGCAATCAAAACATATTTTCAAATAAGAATGTCTTAGAACTGGGCTCTGGTGTGGGATTCACTGGTATAACTATTGGCAAGCTTTGTGAAATCAAATCTTTGGTGCTAACTGACTGCCATAGTGATGTATTAAAGACAATCAATGAAAATATTAATATTAATTTTCCACATATGAAACAAGAGAAGACTGAAAATGTCACTTTGTTCAAAGACGAGGATAAATCTTTAGGTAAGTAGGTATTTAAATAGATAAAATTATGCACCTGAAATATTCAATGAGCTTAAAAAAAGCTAATATTTTTGTGTAATATTTTTTAGGTCTAATGATGCTGGACTGGAATACAATTAATGATTTGCCTGATAACTTTATACCAGACATATTGATTGGAGCAGATATTGTTTATGATCCATCAATACTACAGCCCCTGACTAATGTTATACAAACTTTCTGCGCTAGGAATAAGGATCTAGAAGTTTATATTGCAAGTGTTATAAGGAATGAAGAAACCTATAATGGATTTTTAAAAACATTAGGTGAGCATGGTTAAGGTAAATTATTTCTCAAAATAACTGTTGGTAAAGAACAGCTGCAGTATGTTAATCTAATTCTATTTATAATTTCAGGGGACATGGAACTGAATTTCGTAAAAATAGAACTATCAAAGAGTGTGTTCATTGAATGGGATGAGAGTATAAGCAAATGTTTATTAAAAATAAAAGCAAAATGAAAATGAAAACTGGTTTCTTTTGTTTTGGAAAAGTTGGCTATAGGCTGGCAGGCACTGTAAACTCCAGCTGCATTCATGGAATCTGTAACTAAGTACCTATTTTATAGTACAATGCTATACCTTATTGAAGTTATCTAGTATGATTTTGGCTATACTCCATTTGGAATAAGATTAGACATTAAAACAAACCTTTTTTACAGTCCGTTCAACCGATTCTGACTTCCATACCATAGGCATAAGGATGGCATTAAAAGCAAAAAAGTAGTTACAATAGTGTGCGTAGTCCCAGCGGAAAAGTGTCGAATTTCGTAATTTCAGTTTAGCAGATTGTATGACGTGTAATTGTGTATGGTAAATAAAAATTTGTGCATCCAACCATTGAGGAGCTATTCAACAAAAACTGATTCCGCTGGGACTACGTCATCCCAGCGGCACTTTTTTTTAAAAATGGACGTACCTAGGTACAAGAAAAAAAATTCATTCAATAATTATTAGTGTGTAACGAGAGGTAAATGTGTATGTATAAATGAAATTTGTGTGTCAATAGACTGCGGAGATAATCAAGTTGCCGCTGCGCTGACGTTTGGCTATTTGATGAAAACCATATACTTAAAACAGTTTAGTGTACAGTTGTAATTTTTTACACACGTTGCTTTGAATTTGTGTATAAAGTGTGTGAAAACAGAATTTGGAAAAAATATACCGTTCAGAAGTTAAACACGTAAAAGTAAAATAAGGTTATTAGGTCCAAGTACTTAAAATAGGAAGTCTAGAGCCTAACTTATAACGTTTATTTGTTTCTTGTAAGGGTCTACAATGTCTTGCCAAGTTTCATTTATGTGCTCTTTGTAATTAATGAGCAATGGCATAATTTATACGACTGGACCACTATATTGTATGACATCCGATTGTAGGATATTTTTATGGAAAAGAAGAACAAAAAATATGCAGATATTTAGTGTATTAATGCAACTATTCGCACGTAAAATTTCAGCTCATTACACTAAATAATTGAGGCTTCCACAATATATTATATTAGTTTCCGCCCGCGGCTTCGCCCGCGTGGGAGTCGGATATTATCCCGCGGGAACGTACTACCGGGATAAAAAGTATTCTATGTGTTAATAAAGAGATATAATAAAAATACCAGAACGACCGCAATACGTGGATAAACCGACCAAGTTTGAGAGTCTACGAATAAGCGGCCGTGCAGTATATAGAGCTAACGTTCTAAAATTTCCAGTATATTGTCGTTATTGTGTATGATATTTTCGTACAGGTGTGTACACAATAGTTTAGCAGAAAATAAAACAAACTACATTAACTTTGCACTATCAAAAGTATTTGCAAGTTAATGACTAATTAAAATTAAAATAAAACAACATTAGAGAAAGTAATAACATTGATAGAAGAATCAGTTCTTTTATTAAATATAAAAACAAATATATTGCCTGCTGTAAAAGCCATAGGTGCCTAGTGGGTAAGTAAATCTTAGGTTTTACTAGTAAATTTTCGGGAGTTGGTATTCTCGGTCGAGCTTTTACAGCAACAAATATATCATACAATCGCAGATCAGTAATAATTGACTCAAGTGTGAAAGTAGATTTATACCGTTCGACGTTTGAAATGACTACTGGAGTTAATGTTGTTTTTGATTCGTCATAGACCTCGTCAATCGCTTTCGATCAGGTATGATCGAGGTCAAGAGCAGGCCCATTTAGTAATAAAAAATAATGTTTCTTTTTACTAATTATTATTAGTATTTCTATTTAATGGAATTGTACCTACCGTGTAACATCAAAATATTTGTACGCTGAAAGCAGCAGAATATTAAGGAAATAATAATTATCTACTGTTACAATTTTTTGTAATATTCTGACAAATAAATGCATTTGTTAATACAGATGTAATTATTATTGTAATCATTTCGTAAGTTTAGGAAAAAAACAAGTGACTAACTAGTTAAATCACGAAAGTTATTAGTTACCTACTTACTTGTACAAGAATTGTGTGCCCACCTGTACCAAATCAATAATGGTACAACACTGGAAAATTTAGAACGTTAGCTCTATATACTGCACGGCCACTTTTTCGTAGCATCTCAAACTTGGTCGGTTTATCCACGCATTGCGGTCGTTCTGGTATTTTTATTATATCTCTTTAATTATTTAGTGTAATGAGCTGAAATTTTACGTGCGAATAGTTACATTAATACACTAAATATCTGCATATTTTTTATTCTTCTGTTCCATAAAAAAATCCTACAATCGGATGTCATACAATATAGTGGTCCAGTCGTATAAATTATGCCATTGCTCATTAATTACAAAGAGCACATAAATGAAACTTGGCAAGACATTGTAGACCCTTACAAGAAACAAATAAACGTTATAAGTTAGGCTCTAGACTTCCTATTTTAAGTACCTACTTGGACCTAATAACCTTATTTTACTTTTACGTGTATATCTTCTGAACGGTATATTTTTTCCAAATTCTGTTTTCACACACTTTATACACAAATTCAAAGCAACGTGTGTTAAAAATTACAACTGTACCTACAACTAAACTGTTTTAAGTATATGGTTTTCATCAAATAGCCAAACGTCAGCGCAGCGGCAACTTGATTATCTCCGCAGTCTATTGACACACAAATTTCATTTATACATACACATTTACCTCTCGTTACACACTAATAATTATTGAATGAATTTTTTTTCTTGTACGTCCATTTTTTTTAAAAAGTGCCGCTGGGATGACGTAGTCCCAGCGGAATCAGTTTTTGTTGAATAGCTCCTCAGTGGTTGGATGCACAAATTTTTATTTACCATACACAATTACACGACGTCATACACTAAATATCTGCTAAACTGAAATTACGAAATTCGACACTTTTCCGCTGGGACTACGCACACGTTACAATACCAACTGTTTACTGCAGCTGCCATTTGTCATGCCACCAAAGCAATAGAAGTCAAAATCGGTTGATCGGACTGTAAAAAAGGTTTGTTTAAATGTCTAATCTTATTTCAAATGGAGTATAGGTTAGAGGGTTTTTGTGCAAGCTTATGTAGGGCGAAATTGTTACTGGGAAAAATTAGTTTCAAATTAAGTTTACAATGATGTATTGCCGATGCACAGTTATTAATGTTGGGCTAAAAATTGGGACGACATTTTCGGTGTTCTCTCTTCATGCCGCATCTACTCAACTATCAACTTTTCGTTCTGCATAGCATAGGTATGCTTGCTCTAAAATACTCTGGGTTCCCCCTAAGGTAGTTACAGTCGGTTGGTCACTTGCAATGTCAAAATCTTTGGACGTGAGATTTGGAAATCGCCAGTAAGTTACCGGTGACTAAAATCGCTGCCTGTAAACCTAGCATTATGTACTTAGATCATCCTGCGCAAACTGGTGTACAGTCATCTTAATAGTCATGGAAATAATGGGAATAACACCATGAAGAGACCACCAAACAGTTACCATTACCTTTTTATTGGTAAGTTTTGCTTTAGGGCACTGTTGCGGTGTTTGACCTGGGGTCAGCTATTGCATTTTTCGCTTACGGTTATCGTAAAAAGTCCACTTTTCGTGACATGTCACAATTCGATCCAATATTCTTTCATTTCTGTACCTAGCGATTCAACAAGGCAGCACAAGTTTCAACACGCATGTCTTTTTGCAGATCAGTCAAATCACGAGACACGCATGTCTTTTTGCAGATCAGTCAAATCACGGGGCACCCATTTTTCATATTTTTTTTATCTTATTGATTTGATGCAAATAAGTCAATATTGTAGGTAGGGTAACGTTAAACCATGTCGCTAATTCCTGGGTAGTTTGACTCGGATCGGCTTCTAACATTTCCTTTTTTTTTGGTTGGGAAATCATCAAATAACTTCTCCCGCTCTGGGTGAAGCAGGAGGGCGTGTCAGATTTTTACTGACTAAAACCCACCCGTGTTCCCTCAGTTGCCTGTGTGCCAGGGGCCACAGTGTCTCTTTCGAACAACCCGAACCCCTGGCAGGCATCGGCACTTGCGGACCCCACCAGTTGGTGCTGACATCTCTTTGAGGCGCGCGTGGAATACAATGCGCCGTCGACCCGGGCTTGATCCTGACCAGATAGCGAGCTACCCATTACTCGCTGTCCGCAAGCCCGCGCCTACGGTGGCCGGGAATCAGCCTGGAATTCCCGACGCCCAGGGCGTCTCCCGCGGCGACTACGGCCGTGAGGGCGCATAGGTATACTGCCTCTCCCTAAAGTGCACCGCCTCCATCTTCGCGAGCATTAGGTACTGCTTCGCAGAAGGAGGTGACGGCTTCCACCGTATGTTCCACCGTGTCCTCAGGGCGATCTTCGCAGTGGAAACACCCGGGCGTTTCCTCCCGCCTTATCCGAAACAGGAACCTCCCGAAACATTTACCATCTCATTCAATTCAGCGTATTTCACCTGTGTCTACCACGTGGTTCGTTCTTGAAGTCTGTGTTCCAAGTTGAAGTTTCCATTAAGTATTACGAAAGCATTTAAACTATAATGTGACTAATATATTGGTATTAGTTATGAGATTAGTAATATTCTATGGATTTACGTATTATTAAACCGACGAGCTCTCATAAGCTAATATTTAATATTCACATAAATCTAGGATTCATTTAATTCATTCCACTGGCCCGGATTGGATTCACTCGTGAAGAGAACAAATGTTGAATCACCGAATGGCAACAAACGAACTTGTTGTATCGGTATATCCACAGTATATCCATCTCATTCGTATGTAGGTACAAGTATCTACGTACGAATGAGACTGATATAATTATAATATCTCCGAGCGCGAAAAACAAATGATGGTGGCGATTTTAAAAATTAATTTAAAACAGCAACACATGAAACAATTGAACATTCATAATCACAGAGTACTTTTTTATATAGGGAATAGAGGTACAACTCCGCGACAAAAGTGAGAAACGTCAATTGTCGCCCTCTGGACGCCTGTTTTGGAACTAATGCCAACATAGTCTTACGCACACACACACACGTAGGTACACACATACGTACGTCGCCTACTACTTTATGCCTTGATATTTTTTATTTAGATAGGTATTTTAAAATGTGAATTACATATTCGCTTGCAACTGCTATATAGAAAGCGAAAGTAATTCACATTATTAAACAATAAAACAAAGTTAGATTTCATTTCAAACTCAAACTCAAAGCATTTATTTCAAATAAACCAATTACAGGCACTTTTGAATTGTCAAGGTCGGTGAGATAGAAAGATGAAGCTAGTTGCCCATTCCAAAGCGTAGGTACCTATGGAGAAGAACGGGCAAGAAACTCCATGGACACTCTTTTAAAATCATGATTTTGTTACAATCAGTTGGTTACATCATTATGTTGAAATTATCAATGTGAGAACGATGTAAAAAGACGTGCACATTATAAGCGTCCGTAATTAAAACAAAACAAAAATAACAATTTAGAAATTAAAATAAGCCGTGGGAGCTAAGAGATGACCAGTCCCTACTGGCGGCGCCCGTTCACGAACATGACGTATGGATCAGCACCATTCAGCTCAACCATTTTGAAGGGAACTTAATGATCCAACACACACGCCACCACCAGCGAGACATTTGAGTGAGCATGACATACTCTCAGCTGCCAGGGCACATTCAAGTCAATGAAAGACGTACCCTGTAAATGTTAGCTATATAGTAAGGACATAGTGCTCACACATATGCTATGCAATTATACAATACTAAAAGTTTGAATTTATACAATGCAAATGTATCTAGTTTTACAGTCTTCAGCAGCTCCAACAATGTTTACAAATGCTATTCAATTTAGTTAAGTTTAATTTTTAGTTTAATTTAATTTAGTTTAAGGCAATAATTATTTCTTTCTTTTGAAACACTTCTTATTCAGTTTTTTGGCTTTTAATTTTATACGAATCCGTATCATCATCACACTCCCTCTTATTCATTAATATATTATTAATATCTTTACAATAGTTGTAAATGAAAAATCTACAGGATATTTTTATTAAAAAATCTATTAATTTTTCATTATGAATCAAGCATTTTATGAATGAAAAATCTGGATTAAATAAATAAACTAAATAAATGATTAAATAAACCTGGATCTTTTTCGCCTGCTTTTTGACCTTATTGCGGCACTTACTAAGTCTTACTCCAACTAGCACCAGTTTTCTAAACTCAAAGCATTTATTTCAATTAAACCATTTACAGGCACTTTTGAATTGCCAAAAAGTCGACCAGTTGGAAAGTTGAAGCTAGTTGCCCATTCCAAAACGTAGATCTCTATATTCTGTATAAAGCATGCTCTGATTGGGTTACAGCAACACGTTTCACCCGCCTTTTAGTAACAAGTGTAGGTTTTTGGTTTTTGTGATGCTCTGTAATGAAATAAAAGATATATTATGTATTTTCTAATTACAATTTTGGTATTAAGTATTTTAAGTACTTTTAAATGGAAGATAAGAAAACTATGGAAAATTTAATTTACTTACCAACATTTTTCTTAATTTGTACATCTTCCACAGCAATGGTAGCATGCATAGGCACAAATTCTCTGGCTACTGTGCCACAACTGTGTGAAGTTATAGGTTCTGAAATGACAATTTAAATTACTTTTCATTAAGATAATCACATCATATAACATTTTCAACAGAAAAAGCGCTTTGTAGCTTAAATTGCCCTTGCCTGATGATATGACAGAAACTAAAATCTTTGTGCTCATCATGGCCATTTTTAACTTTAATTATTAGGTGTGAAAGTTTAGGACATTATATCACATGACATTTTTTGTTTGTCTATTATAGGTATTATCGTACGACGCCATTAAAAAAATAAATAAAAACAAAACAAAATGGCAAACCAGGTCTTGGCCAGCCTCCATACAAAAAATTTCAATCCCCTTTATTATGCCTTAATGGAATCGAGGGCAATTTGAAAAAAAAAGGATGCTTAATGCTGTTATGATTACATTTTCACTTACCAAGATTTTCCTTTGTTTGTATATCTTCTATGGCACTTTGAGTGTGTGGCTTCATATCCACTGAGTCCAAATGTATAACAGGTTCTGGAATAACAATTAATAAATTACTTCAGCAAGCAGCAATAACCCTCGGAAGACTATACATAATTGTGTCTTATTAGCACTGCTTGACAGTTACGTTGGAACTGTCATCATATTATTATGTAAAGCTACATTGGTCTAGCAGTTGCAGAAGCAACCACTGGGTTTGAGGTATTAGGTGCGATTCCCAACTCTGGGCAATTTTGTTATATCTTGAAAAGTAATATTAATTTACCTTTTGATGTAGATGCTTCTGACATCTGAAGAGGTCTCAACACTCTTTTTTCCGAGTTGAATTTTAAGATAGATCCTGTAATAACAATAAAATTACATTTGAAAAAGTAGTTAACTTTGGTTTACCTTACCCAAAACTAATTGAATTTTCTTAACAATGAAGTACCTGATGTCACTTTAGGGCCCATTAACCCTCTCTAAGCAAAAAAAAACATTCATCCCTAGCTCTATTGTTGCATGAAAGAAATAAAGACGACCCACTCACTGATCAGACAAACCAATAAACACACTTTTGCATTTATAATAATACTAGCTTTTTCCCGCAACTTCGTCCGTGTAGAAGTCGAAAATGGTTCTAATAGAATTTTGAATTGGTTTTTTATGTTATTAATTTTGTAATAACATATAAATTATCATTTTAAAATATAAATGCTTTCTAGCTGACACAACTATGTAAGGTGTGCTCCTACCGAGATAAGACAACCTGGTAATTAGAAGACGTAAAGAGTATAAAAATCTGACTAACAAACTGTATTTACATATATTAGGTGTGCTCTTACCTAGTTATGACAACCTGGTACTTCAAAGGTATAAAGCGGTTTCTAGCTGACAACTACCTATGTTAGGTGTACTCCTACCGAGTTATGACAACCTGGTACTTCGAAGGCATAAACCATTTTCTAGCTGATGCACCTATTTTGCTACTTTAGTTTACATTATTGCATTTTTCATTTCTTTTTTAATCAATTATATCCTATGTTACTTCCTGATAGTTTAGCTTTCTATTGGTGAAAAGTTGGTAAAAATCAGTCCGTAGTTTCGGAGCCTATTCAACGCAAACAAACAAAAAAATCTTTTCTCTTTATAATGTTATTATAGAAGTAGGTATAGATGGATTTAATATCACCATCTGCCAATAAATTTTATTATTACTAACCTGGCATGTTTTTTGTTGGTACAGCTTCTTTGCTGAGTCGATTGTTCCTGCAGCAATATTTTTGTTCGAAGTGTGCACGACATACACGGCGGTATTTGAAAATGTTCATTTTCAAGTTGTAATATGTCACCACCAACGGAATAGACCCATGTATTAAAAAAATCCTTATCCTTAGCTGGGTTAGGGAATTTATGCAAAATAGCATTGGTATCTGAAATAATCGAAAAAGTAGGTAATCAGTGGAGTCTAAAGACAAAACCTGAAATTTACGTGTGGCAGACTGCACAGAGCTTTGTCATACGGGTGCTCAAATGCTCGCATAGTAGCCGGAGCAGTATCGGAGTAGGGGGAGCGGGCTTGGTGGCCCAAATAACGAAGCTTATGGCGCAGCGGCCTTTTAAGAATAAAACACTTACCTAAGCTATTTAAGCATCCGGGGACGCAACACTTTCTGTTAGACATGATAATAGGTTTAAATAACAAAGTCACAAACACAAAAGTTAGTTACGAGTCCTATCTCAATACGTTTTTTTTCCGATTTTAACAATGGACACAAGCACAAAATCAACACGGCCGGAGGGGCAGAGGCTCTACTCAACGGACTTAGGTGGCAAAAGCACTTTAGACGATTAAAATCCAGAAAAACAGATAAGAACAAACAAGCGCAAACGCGAACGGGTCAACGGGCGGCAAATTTTGTTTTATTTGACATAAGACATTTGTAGTGTTGCATATAAAAATAAATTCAGCTAATATGTCTTGAAATTGTTTTATGAACTATTCATTTCGTTATAATTGAGGTTTTATCTCAAAATATATTTTCCCGTTGCATTGTGTTTTACTAAATAAGTTTATTTATTTTGACGCTCATAGAAATTGGGCGAGAGTTGGTCACTGTTTTACCGCCATCTAGCGTACTGAGTAGAACTACGTATTCCCAAATCATGAATACTGCCATCTCTGAGAGTGTTTCGTAAAACTACCCCAATATAATGAAATCAAATTAAAATGTTAGTTTCATGTATAGGTCGGCAATACTTTAGGTGTCCAACCTTATTTTGCATACATATAGGAGAACGATTTCCCGTTTGGCACTACTAAGATTGTCAACCCTGTTCATAATATAATCCACCTAGCAATAATAAATACCGAGATGATACCACAGACATATAAAACAGTAGCAGACCAAACATTAATCCATAGTCGATGGATTTGATTCTCTATCCTTTTTTTGCTAAGCGACAAGTCGTAAGCTGTATCTCGTTCTGTCACCTGTTGTCACACTGACTCACACATAGACAAAATTTGACGCGTAGCCCGTCTGTCCCGCGCCGCCATATTGATAAGCAGATTTATCCTCAATCGCGTTCTATGTTTCAACCGCGAAATATTACTTGAAAAATTAATTGTTTGGGACAATTACACAAAAATAAAATGGTAAAGTGCTGTGCGTACCAGTGTGACAGTGCTAGCTACCACAAAACACCTGGATTGACCTTTCATCGGTAAGTTTTTGTATTATGCTGTAAAGTCAGGGACGGATTTGGCAACAAAGACGATTTTTTTTATTGTATGGAAAATATTTACCTATCATGGAATTATCAAATAGAGACTCGGTTTACTCTACGATATTTAAAAATTTTTTGGTGACATAGTTTGAAAATACTGCAGAGTCCAGATTGCCAGTGTATATAGAATCGCTCCGGCCCGGCGCGTACACATGTGATACGTTACAATAGAAAATCAATTGTGTCTCATTAGCCGGTTATGTTACCCTGTCTGTGTGATGGATAACGTGAACGATGGTGGACATAAATCGATATAGGCTACTCACATAATTTTAACATTTCATTCAGCAGGTAATAATTGAGCTTACTAATATTTTTCCAGGTTTCCAAAGGATGTAAGTTTACGGAATGCATGGATTTAAAAACGTGAAACTCCAGGATTGAAACTGAACCTCAAATGGCGCAAATATTCCAATCTTATTGGAACCTATATGTTCGAGCTGTTTGGGGTTGAAACTCTAGGACCATGGGGTCCGAGTGGCAACTTAGTTTTCCGAGACATTTCCAAGCGGTTGATCGACTCTTCACGTGACCAAAAGGCTGGCCTATTTTTCAGCCAGAGAATCAGCATTGCCATACCACGTGGCAATGCTGCCAGCCTTTGTTGGTCACTTTTCCCATTGACAACGATGCGGACGTATTATTTGATGCCCTATGATTTTTTTTTTATACCTTTACATATTATTATTTTAGGACCAGTAGTTTTTAAATTATGAAAATAAAGAACATTACTTGTCGTTGTGATCTTGTTCTCGTACCAAACTGTAATAATCTCTGTAAAGGCTTTTACTTTCGTTCGTTTTAAATTTTGTATGTACATATGTATTTATGTATCTATTATTTAGGATATGTATATATCTATGTATCTATTTTAGAATATTGTAAACACATTATTTGCACCAACAACGTCACCATTTTATGTCCAGCCTAATCACTGTCCATTCCATGGTTACCTGGATGAGATCGCGGAAAGCGATAAGGCCGCCTATGTGTATTTTTTTGTTTATTGTATTTTTGTAGTGTACAATAAAGAATATATAAATAAATAAAGTTTTAAAAAAGTAAAAAATAAATATGTAAATATTCATTAAATTCATTGTTTTATTTCAAAATTCCTGATAATTTATAAGCTAGCTTTCAGGCATACCAACACCTTAACTCTAGGTCCCACCAAGCTGGGCATGCGGGTTAATGACTGCAGGGAGAGTTCTTTTATCCGATACTGATGCCCGTCAACGGTCTGTGTATAAATATACCGTTAAAAGGAGGTGGTTCTTTCTTTTCTTTCTAAAGGACTGCCGCCCACCGTCCTCTTAAAATATTACCTTAGTTGCCTTTTACAGTAACCACGGGAACAGATGGGTGGTTATATTCGTTAAGACTTTATTGATAAGTAATCTACACTTCATTTACCCAGAGAATATTGATTTTCGCAGATTTTCAGTAAGATTTATCGGTCGTTTCAATATCGTTATATAATACCGGCAACCGGCCCTAGTCCGGCCCTGTATCGTCACACTCTCTATGTGTGCGTAATGGGTACGCAATTTTTAGCGAATGTTTGGTCTGCTACTATTTTATATGTCTGTGGATGATACTACCCTCTGTGCCTATATTATATTGTAGTCTGTGGTACAGACTATTGAACACTAATTTAATACGGCCAGTGATACTTACGTATTAGATATTATTATCACTATATTAGTTAGGTACTCAAAAGACCACGCAAAAATGGCTAAAACGGTAAACTGTATTTAAAAAAATAAGTTGTCACTAATGTCACTGTCATGTATCAATGGTCTTCGGACTTCATCCTTCTGTCAAATATAATAACATTACGATTTTCAGAGGATTATTGTGCAATTCCACTAAATTTTAGTATTTAAACCTAATTTTAAGTTTTAACAATTAACGGTATATTAGCACAAATATATCTGTGCTTATGTCATTCAGACCAACTAACTTTTCATTGATCTTTTTACACAGAGGACGATTTAACCTAACTTGGTTCAATAATCAGCTGGTAGTCTTATAGAAATGTCTGGAGAGGATAAAAGCCCGGCTCCAGAAGCTAGTGTTACATCAGAGAATACTAATAAGAGTCAAACGGACACTGGCTCGAAGAAAGATGAGGCGTGGGGTTACGATTTATACCCTGAAAGGCGCGGTACGTTTAAAGCAACATTGGGTAATATTCTAATTGGTAAAGAAGGAAAAGAGAATATTGACAAGTTCAAGTGCGAGCAGCACGTCTTTGAATGTGTTAAAAACAGTAAGTGTCCCTATATTTAAGCAAATTATACTTATTTAAGTTGTGGAAGAGTGGAGTCTCCAAACACAGGCTTATCTGCTGAAAAGGAGGCTCCAAACTTTAGTTTTTAAGGTTTACCTTAAGCCATTTTTCATATTTTGTTTTGTGAATATCCAGCACCAAGTTTGAGTTTAATTTTTAATATTAAATATTTCTGTTTGTTTCTAGGTTCAATTGTTAAGGTTATGATGGCAGCTCTTAAAAGTTCTGGTTGGTAAGTGTTTAATTATTTTAATATGTTAACTAATAGTTTACAATTTAATAAATAAGTCTTTTTTAAATATCCACCTTCAATTCAATAAAAAATCTAGTCTATTTTTATAAAAAAAATCTTTTAACTCTTGTTTTCAGTCCCATTGATATCCGGCGACATATATCATGTGAAGTATGTGACTACTCTGTAAGTGGTGGCTATGATCCAGAACTGAATCAGGTAACATTTAATTTCTCTCATTATTTTCATTCTTACTAATAACTTTTAGGTGAAATTTTTGTTTGACATGGGTTCAATAATAATCCTTACTTATAATATTATAAATGCGAAAGTAACTCTGTCTGTCTGTCGCGCTTTCACACCAAAACTACTGAACCGATTTAAATGAAATTTGTTACACAGATAGTCTAGAGCCTGAGAAAGGACATAGGCTACTTTTTAATGCGAAAAAAGGGTTGTAAGGGGTTGAAAGGGGGGATGAAAAGTTGTATAGAAGTATACTCATTTTTAGCGCTAGACGTTTGAAACTTATTTTTTAAGCTGTTGATTCGATATAAATAAATATGACATTGAAAGTTTGTAAAAGTAGGGTATAAAATAACAACAGGGAATAGGGGATGAAAGTTTTTATGGAAATATGTAAGGTTTATATGGATGTTTTATAAGTTTGCGATAAGAGACAAAGACTCACAGACACAATTCTACCCAGACAAAGTCGCGGGCACAGCTAGTGATTTATATAAAAGGAGCAACTGGCTGACTGAGTGAGTGACATATCTATGTACACCCAAAACTACGGGGACTAGGAACATGAAATTCTGCATACTGCTTCCTTTTATAATGTAGGGGAGCACTAAATTGATATTCAAATAATTTACGAAGGAGCAGTGTTCGAAAATTCGACCTTTAAGGTGAAAAGGGGGGATTTACTTATCTAAGTAAATCATAAAGTTAGTTTATTTTTGGTTTTTAAATTACCCCATATAGGGGGATATGGGGTGTTAAATTTTGTAGGGGACAGTACGAAATCTATGCAGACGACGTCGCGGGCGAAGTGATAGTAATGGTAAACATATAAAGAGTAACCTTTATTATGCCACATTACTCTGTCTTCTGCATTCCGAAACCAGGATCGTCGGTCCATCTAGGCGGGGGGCGTCCCACACCATGCTAGCCAATACGTGGATCTAATTAAGTAATCAATGTCAATAAATTGAGAAATACATTATTCAAAATGAAAAAATTACAATAGGGCCATTGCTTGTCAAGATACATCCTGAAAACAAATAGGTAATAAGACTAGTAAAAGCAAAAGATATGCATGAAAAATTACTAACCATGAAAACTATATCAAAATTTTATTGAAAGATCATTAATAAAAAAAGTTTTTTTTTTTTTAATTTGCTTTAGACTCATGATCATTAAACTGAATATAATAGTAAACGGAATAAAATAGTATCTACACACATATACCACAAATACACTCCAAACCTGAAATCACCTTACTGATCACCAATCTGGAAATCAAATCCTGAGCCCCAAGATACAAACTATCTAGTTTGGTGCTTAGTAATAAAATTATTCTTTGTAACCTAGCTGTAGGTAGGTAGGTACTTTAAGTTAGTCATATCTCACCTGGTGTTTTACATACTCCCTATTTAATGTATTGCATGGATCTTCTTCTTCCGTCTCTACTCACTAACTCCGTCAACGAAAATACGGGCCCGTCCGAAAATAGTTCGAAACTTCAAAGTGACTCCTACAGCTGATTAATTGACGTTTTTGGACGGGTAATACCATATCGGGAGTAGGGACAACTGTCAAATCGTGTAGTAGGTAATTAATTCTTAGTTTGGGCCCCAAACTTATCGCACCTTTAAAAGTATAGAGACCTAATGCGAAATTAGTCGCAAGCAAAATTATTTAGAATTCATTTAGAATTATTAGAATTATAGAGACCTATTTTGGTTGCGGCTAATTTCGCATTAGGTCTCTATACTTCTAAAGGTGCGTTATCATAGGTCCGTAAGTGATACGGAGTAGGAAACGCCCGTAACTTCGACCGACATTACGGATTTCGTGCTTAGAGAGTAGGTCCCCTGGTCCCCTTGTTTGGGGTCGGCTCTCCTCAGTTTTCACCGCTAAGTTATTTTGTCTTGGGTTGTCGGATCTGGCAATTGAGTTTTCCTGAGGTCTCTTTTTACATTTAACCACCGACGGGCGGCCTCCTCTTCTCTTTTGTTCTGGCAGATTTAGCGCAATTTGTACTACATGATCTTCATTGCGTCTTTTGATGTGTCCAAACCATCTTAGGCGGTTTTCGGTAATTTTTAAAGCTGCCTCTTATGTATTAATTGTGAACTTTGTCAAGTTTGGTCACACCGGCCCAGCTTAGCATCTTCATTTCATTGGTTGGACCTTAATGGAATGGTACTTAATGTATTACCTAGATAGTAAGCAATTAATCTACTTTACAAAATAAATTACTACATCATATTTGTTACAGATAGTAGTGTGCCAAAATGTATCAACCCGTCAAGGGATGGTACAAGGAGTACTTGCTCACGAGATGATCCATATGTTTGACTACTGCCGGAATCAGCTGGACTTCAAGAACATGGAACATCTGGCTTGCACAGAGATAAGAGCAGCCAATCTTACGCATTGCTCCTTTGCAAGTGCTTGGTCACAGGGTGATGCTTCATGGAGCAAAATTAAGAAGGCTCATCAGGTAATTTTAACTCAAAATTCTTGCTTTGTTGCAACTGGAAAGAGTGTAATGTTAATTACATGGGTCTCATCTCCGCGAAATTCTTTTTTTTTAAAGTTTGTTATGAAATCATCATTTAATGGGATTAAATACAAGCCCCTCGATTGATTTCAATTATTACAATTCTGTAAAGCCATATTTATTACTGGCGCGAATCTTTATTTTAATCAACTGACATAACAACATGACATTGACCTGCAAATTACAAAAACGTAAATTAAATTTAAATTTCACGGAGTACCTTAGAGAAAGAAAAAAGAAAAAGTATTTATTGTGACTCGCACAGGAAGATTACATAGTACTAAACACACAATCGTACAAAAATTATAAAAAAACAAACTTGGAAGTAAAAAAGTAAAAATAAAACAGAAAGTCCTGCACGAGGCCAAAAAGCTCCTACCTCAGCATGATGCTGCGACATTTAAAAAGTGTCGCAGCGCTGGTATTCTGATAGGGCCCGAGGATCCACCTTAATAGATTTCACTTGACTAGTCTGTCTGTAACTAGGTAGGTAATTAAAAGAAAAAGAAAAATAGTATTAAGTCTTTTTTTTTTCAGGATTGTGTGAAAACCAAAGCATTATATTCCGTCCTTGCTGTCAGACAAATCGAAATGAAAGAGGCTATTGAAATCATAGAAAAAGTATTCCCAAAATGTTACGACGATCTTGAGCCAATAGGACGAAGAATAAGAAGAAATTCTGATGACATGCTCAGAGCATTCAAAGAAGCAGCTTACTTCGGGTATGAATAGAAATCATGGTTATTTATTATGTAGAATACTTATGTAGATAGTGTAATTTATGTACAAAGTTATACAGAATCAAACTCGTAACAAAAATAAAACAACTAGGAAATGATTTAAAATAATGTCTTTTATTTCATTATTTTCTTTATTCACTTAATTATTATGTATTGCCTAAGATTTGTAAGGTTTTTAATACTGCCTTTCCACAGTTTCGTTTAGGTAACAGATATGAATCACAAGTGTAACCCTATGTCTTAATTAGGCAATTAAATGACTGAAAAGGCACACAATTTGTTCAGTAGATGATAGAAGTTAATACTATGAAATTGAACTTGTATCGACGTTCATCCTTTGTCCGCCACGCAACGCACAATTAATTGCTTCTTACTGCATCCGTAAACAATTAAGCTCATAAGAATAACATAGATTTAATGAACAATCATTTTTAGTTTTAAATATTCTAAAAGGATGGAAAATGTTAAATGTAACTTAAAGTCGCGCAAAAGTAATTAGGGATCAAACATCGTATTGCACAGTAGCTAGCAAGATCAGCCGAGGGTTCTAACGGAACGTTTAGCATGTGCATAAATCCATGGCGGTAAAAAGACAAACGGACCACATAATGCTTACATCTTATTGATTTATCACACAATGCTTCGTTCTTAACTATGACTTATTATAGTTATTATATAGCAATGAGAACAGGATTGTGACCAAAATGATTTGATCAAGCATTTTGTGCATAAAACTGATTTGTGCTACATTATAATGACCTCTTAATGAGCAAAATGTGAACTTATAAGAGTTAATGGCGTACACAATTTAAATTATTATCTAAGAATATAACCGCACATGACTAGATCGGACAAATAAAATCTTTTTATAAGTACGGTACGTAGATAACTACGGTCAGCAACAGTCGTCGATCTTTAGTTTTAAAATTATAATAAGAGCACAATACGTAAACAATACAATCGAAATAGGTATACTTATGTTTATTTAAAATATTAGGTACTGGTAAAACTCTCGGCGATTAAGCGAGCTACATACAATGCGTTGCAAATAAATAAAGGAGTGACCGGGCGCTATATTGGCAATACAGCGCCTCGTTTACTGATTTTGGAGCAAAGTCAGTGAGATAGCAAAATCAATAATATAAAAAAAAAAACAAAAAAAAATGATAGCAAAATATTTTCTCTGTAACTTGAAACGGAGGGCTTGCAACCCTCCTTTTCAAGTTACAGTCGATAGATCGCGGTCATTGACGTTCCTATTCTAAGTTGAAATGCATTCTAAACTTATTCGAGGCTGCCTGGCGGCAAAATATACATTTTAGAATATACACTTTGTCGCCCGGCTGGGCCGAATTATCAGACCATAACAACTGTGTAGCATTATTTTTCATGAAATCCTGAAAGGCAGGGTATCGAATAATTTTGTGCCACTTTAGATAATACATAAAAGTAACATCGTTCATCGCTGCTGACCGTACTTACCTACTTAATTAATTACCAATAATAAAAATTGGTTGCGTTTTCGGTCACATATGGGTAATGAACTTATTGCACGTCAGTTTGTTTCTGTTCTCTGACCACAGATAACTAACGATTAAGTAATTGCTTTTCTGAAAACCGTACCAGGGGGCTACTCTCTAACTCCGTCAACGAAAATACGGGCCCGTCCGAAAATAGTTCAAAACTACGAAGTGACTCCTACAGCTCTGCTGATTAATTAACTTTTTTGGACGGGTAAAACCATATTGGGAGTAGTGACAACAGCTGTCAAATCGTGTAGTAATTCATTCTTAGTTTGGGCCCCAAACTTATCATAGGTCCGTAAGTGATACGGAGAGTTTTTGGCGGGATCGGGTTGGAACATGTCGCACGAATTTTCATTTTCATGAAATTTAGTGAAATAGCGAATTAAATTGTATAATTTTGGTAGTGAATTATTCAATTTAGTTACATGTGTGTGCACAAGTGTAGTGAAGGTGAAAATAAGTGACTAACGTGGACTTTTCGTGTTCCCCCAAAAACTCATGTTAGGTTGTAAAGTTGCTACCGCTTTACAATAACTTTGACTTGATTGACTAAAGACGACTATGACTTTTTTGTAACTTCGTGCCCGATATCGGGCCATTTACTTGATCGAAAAGAAAAATTACTTGACACTGGCTAAATGCACAAACCGTGCGAAGCCAAGGCCCAAAAAAAAAAAAAAAAAAGTGATACGGAGTAGGAAACCCCAGTAACTTCGACCGAGATTACGGATTTCGTGCTTAGAGAGTAGGCCCCCAGAATCTCAAAATGTTCATATATTCGTATTAAGCGAATGTGAACAAGCGTTTCATTCGAATATGAACATTAATTCAATTGAATAATGTTCACATTCGTATGCGACGTTTACTCAGCAAAGTAAAGTCTAGGTGCAGTCTGTGGATCTTGTCCTGGGGGAACAGCATGTGTCCACCACAGTCTTTCAGTTATCATAGTGGGACTTTTTATAGGTACGAACCACTTTTTTATCATTCGTTTCTAAAATGATGTTTGAGTTAGTCAATCGGTAAAAAAGCTCATCTTATAAATAAATCGCAACCTCCATTTTTATTTGTTGGTAAGGTAACAAATTATAGACTTCCTGAATGGTTTCTTTTTTTGATACTTACAAAATAAATTGAACGGTTTATTTCATAAAATTAATATTCTAGGTGTAAGGTATAAAATTATCTTAGGATGACACCTACGAGCTATTTTATAATAAGTTAATAAAACTAAATGAGCACTACAATTTCTATGATATCGGTATTATCAGGCCTTAGTTATTAAATATTTACTTTCTAGACTTACATAACATTATATTACAATGTATTATACCTACTGGTAGGCATTTATCTAAATGCCATTAACAAGTTTGGGATTAATTACAAACATGATCTATTTGATACGGAAAATGGCTTTCAGAAAAATAAATAATAAGAATCACGAAGTTAAGGCTATGATTTATAACAAAACAATAAAGGTATACAGAGTGGCATTTTTCTAGACCCTCTAGCGTAGAAAGTTTTGACGGTTATAAAAAAAAAACTGCTCTATCATAGATAACTGCAATACCTACGCGGCCAAAATGTATGGAAGAGCATTTTATTTTCATAATAGCTGTCTAAAGATTTCAACGCTGAGGGTTTCAGAATCATGCATTGAATCCATCTTAACAGATTGCACGTCGATGTCCATATAAAAACAGCCACCCTATATAGAGACAGACAATTAAACATAATATAACTACTTAGTAGACGCGATAGATAAGCAATATAGAAACACTCCATTAACAAATATTTTGTACACGATAGCTGTACCTACCTAACATATTCGTTGCATAAAGGCTTGTTAATTATTTATTCCGAGTATAAATAGATGGAGAAAATCATCTTCGATAAAATTCGTTGGAAAAACACAAGGCAAAAGGCACCCGAGTCAGAAAAGGCATTTTTCTTAGAATAGTTTTTGTACTATTGAGCTCAACTGTGGTCCCCATGTTGCCCGCATACGTACTTAACGATATTATTGTTTCCATTTCATGCTATTCGTTTTTAAATCTCTCGAAATGATTTCTTTATTCTGAGCATTTCTAAGATATCTACTAATTTTATAATTTACTAGCGTCACAGTACTCAATCTTATTGAATTGAAACCGTATTCTTAGAAGGCACATTTACAGCTCTAACTTTACTTAAGGACACTATATTAACAAACGTATTCTTTCAAAGAAACTTCGTTGGAACTTTAAACAGTGCGTATTCCCGTACGAAGAAACCCTTAAAAATATCATAACGTCGCGCTAAAAATGTTCAACATTGTTCATTAATTAGAAGGTATTTAACTTACAAATACAGGGTCACACGTTTATATTTATAATTCGACTAGTAATTCGTCTAATATGTACAACAACGTCACATCGTCTGCATAGGCACTATGATCACAAACCGGTGATGGTGGTGCTAAACGGTAGTTCACTTAACGTTCACTTGAGTCGTGAGGCTCGGTGTGCCTCACTGAGGTATGTGGTCCAGTAAATAATGGTAAACAGACAGAAGCACATGGGGAACACCATGAGCGCGAACTTGTCGAGCGCGCCGTGCTGCGCGCCGCAGAACATGACGCCGCGGTCCACCGCCTGCCGCAGCCGCGCCACGAAGCTGCTGGGCCCGCCGCTCCCTGACGGCATGGACTCCAATATTGGCGAATCCTACATAATAACAAACAAATAATTCCACAATAATCTTGCTGCGTAATCTTCTTGAAACATAGGTCTCCAATTTATTAACACGATCTACACACAGTCTATTGTTCCGTAGCCATTTCTAAAGTACACCGACATCAAGGTTCCTACGCCTACCGTTGTAATAACCGCAGTGATTTTAAGCAGTGCGAATTAATTTTGCTTTTTCTAATACCTTTACCTACGTACTGATTTTGTTAGTAGCTCAAGTTAGCCGCGTATCTTTAACTACTGATTACTGCGGTGATTTTAATTTCTAAGATACTCTACAAATCATACCACCACAAATAGATTACCACCAATACTTAAAAATAATGTTGTTGTTTGTTTCACTGGCATGCACTATGCTTGCCTGCTAGGTATTAGTTATTTAACCAAACATCAGATTTGCAAGGAAAATACTGTCTAAACTAGGTATTGTTTTAGTACTAGTGTAATTTGCAGCGTTTTACGTTAGCCACACTGTGCGGTGTTGTTGCTTTAAATTCATATTTTACCTTGCTGACTGATCTTGTTTCACATCCAACCTTATTTTGTCTCCAATTCCTTCCCGAGAGAGACTAGAAATTGGTGGCCTAAGTTTAAAAATTAATGCACCTAAATAATACGTGGTATGTTAAGTATTTTACATGCAGTGTAATGCTACACTGGGGTACTGGGAAGTTACCGTAGATATTCTATGTTAGGAGCGAGTTCAGGCGTAGTTGTAATTACCCTCTGTATGGTTTGGTGTTCCATCTGTTGCTTGAAGCCGTCCTCCTCGACGCTCAGCGTGGGCGAGAACATTCCACCCTGCGGCGTGCCCGTCACCGGCGTGCTCAGCCTCTGTGGAGGCAAACCCGGGCCCCTTAGTGTCGTGATCTTTGAATACTTTTGTACTATTAGTATCTATTATGTGTCGTAGTAGGTTGTTAGTAATATAGTAGTCCGTATTGTGGTGGAATGATTCTACGTCCTAAGCTGTCGACACTGACCTGCGAATGGTTGATATGTAGCGGGGGCGGCGCGAGCTGCGCGGCGGAGGCGGCGCGGCGCAGGTCGGCGCGCCGCCGGCTCCAGCTCTTGTCGTAGCGGATGCCGAACAGCACCACGAAGTACTCCATCAGCGCCAGGAATACGAAGATGGTGCACGAGATTAACCACACCTCAATGCACTTCAGCTCAAGCGCGTCTGGCGAGTTTGTGCTGGAATGCAATATGACCCTAAATTTTCTACTTTAGTACCTACGATGCGTTCAGGAATATATGGTTACTCCTCCGCGTCTCTAATATAGTAGTATAGTAATATGAGTAGGTATTTGTTGTATACCTAGTAAAAACGTCAGTAGAGAATATCTAAGCCGTTGTCATACAAAAGATGCCTTTAGAATTAGACAAGATTTATGAAAGACTTCTGTTGCTTCACCATTATATAGTGATTATATAGAACAAGGTTGTAAGTGCATACCTGACTGTGTCGAACATGGTCACGAGCGAGAGCAGCGTGGTGACGAGCAGCACCATGCGGCCCGGCACGATCTCCGGGATCACGCAGAAGCTGCCCCACGAGATGATAACGAACAGCGACGACGGCAGGTAGCTCTCCAGAAGATAGCTCCGTAGCTCTCGCGACAGTCTGATCTGTAGCCGCGCCGCTGAATGCTCGCCTGACGATGGGAAACATATTGAATATTTATCTCTCCTAATACTTTCCAACCTACGTGTTTAGTGGTCAGTGCAAGTGAGTAGCACCTACCTAACATCTAACAATTTCTATCTACTAATAGTACCTACTAGACATAGTGATTTCTATTTCTACACTTACCGAAGCTTCTACTCAGTGCCAGTACTTTGGCTCCGCAGTAGGCAGCACTGCTGAACGTGTGTTTAACAACTCTAAATACATCGCTATTCGGGTGGCTCTGCTCTGATATCAATTGTCATTAATTATTGCAATTAACTTGTACAAAACCTTAAATTTTGTAGAGAATCTCTTTTATCACATCAAGAACATTTGACATCCAATTAACAACAACAAAATACAAATCGTGCTTCACAGACGTTCACATAGAGGAAGATGTTGCAAGGCACGGATGTAATAACCAATTTAAAGTTTTTGAGATGTTGAAGTGTTTTTCTGTAGATATTTAAAACGTTGTTCAATAACGATCCATTGTGATCATCCGCGCCAAGCAGTGCGGGCGGCATGCCAGCGTCTAGCAACAGCGCGTTAGCGTTAATAGGTACATAGTTAGTTACGAGGCGCAAACACAAGCGCAAAGCAATAAATATACATTTACCTTCACCAAAATTGCGAATATGATTACTTTTGTCCGTGACGAAGGTGACCACATATTTGGGCAGTCGGAAATGGTTGCGCTGCTCGCTGCCTACGGGGCCGATGCCCAGCCACGGCGCCACCTCCCGCCACTCGAAACGCACGTCTTGCGTCGTGTATTTGTCTGAAAAAAATAATAAACAGAAGCCAACTTAATCACCGTATGCTTATCTACTTGTACCTAATAGTGCA
The DNA here is from genome assembly GCA_947359405.1 of Antitype chi. Lineage (NCBI taxonomy): Eukaryota > Metazoa > Arthropoda > Insecta > Lepidoptera > Noctuidae > Antitype > Antitype chi. The sequence goes on from OX375812.1 coordinate 7,729,360, forward strand.
AATTGAATGTGCAATCATTATCGATTTCAGTGTCATCTCGACAAAATCTATAAAAAACCTTTAAGAATCCAAAGCCGAACAACTGGCGAGTAGACAAAACATGTTGTAATTCTGTCTAGCAGTAGAAATCAAAACATATTTTACGATTCTGAAACTTCTCGCACTGGGTTTCTTGAAGATTTTTTGCGACTAGGTTAATTGTTTGATGAAATGACCTAAATGTATAGCTGGCATGACGCATTCCAAGAGTTTTGTAGAAAATATTTGGTTATCCAGAGAGAAGACCCCCAAAAACTTTTGGCCTTGTCAAAGAGAACAATGGAATGGAATCTTCTTTTCTTTACGCTGAGTGCCTCTGAAGATATTCTCTCACAACATACCTAATCATCAAAATGTACTTACAACTACTGAAGTCGATGGCGCAGTTCTGAACGTCCAAAGGATACAGAACGAAGTCCATCTCGCACTTGATGGTAATTGTCGCTCTGTAAAAGGAAATTATATTCATGGTTAATTTGATGGCTCGCCCATTAGAAGGTTCAAACTTCAGTTCCCTATTTGATCCAGACAGTTTTTATAATCTGAGCAATGGCACAGCAGTGAAGCTCCATTATTTTGGGGCCGGTTCCAGTCAATTTGTAATTAAGAGCAGTGGTGGCCCAGTGGTTACGACCGCGACTACGAGTTTGTAAGTCGTAGGTTCGAACCTAGACAGGCTTTTTACTTTGTGTAAATAATTTCTTCACCACTGCTCTAAAAACGGGGAAGAAAAAAAAGGAATGCCATTGAACCAAAAATTCAAAGATATGTGACATATACCCGTGTTGTGTATTATGGCCCACTGCCTCTCACCGAGGAGGCTTGTATCCCAGCAGTGGGAACATTATAAAGTGACAATCACAACATCATATTAAAATATTATCTGTATATAGCAATGCACCCATGCGTGAACATGTATCGCTTTTTGGCTTCATCATGTTTATATGAAAATAGACGTCATTTATCAAGACTACAATTTACGACTTATTGTCGACCATGCGTTTAATACGAGACGTGTTTAAATACAGTTTATAAATAAACCCGTTAGATAAAACTGTAAAACTGAAGGCGAGAGTTTTATTATGATGATGTTTGGACGTTAATTTGACGTATGTTTATGTTTCAAGATTTAGCAGAGAGCAGTGTAAATAGATATACACTACAAGAAAATAATAAAGTCATGGACGAACCCAATACTGACTGAGACGGTGCGGTTTGAGTAGAGCCTCAGCGACGCCATCTCCTGCAGGACGGAGAGTATCCTCATGGTCTGGAGCTGCCAGATGTACAGGTCTGGCGTCCAGATGAGCGCGCGGAACTCCCACGGCAGGTCGATGAAGGGTATGTTGGGCGGCACGTGCAGCCTGCTGTCGGCCCACGACACTTGCAGGAAAACGTCCAGCGTTATCTCCTGCGGAGACCATGCGGACTATTGGAGCGGTTTATAGATAAGTAAATAAATGATCATTGCAACAACATATCAACATGAAAATGGTGCTAATAAAAGCGAAATAATGCCAGGAATATTTAATTAGCCATTGGGTATGCTAAAACTATTGAAAAACAAGGAAGAGTGTGTTAAACTTACCTCTTTATTTTCATCAACTCCAGATACCCGGTTGACATTCACCCCTACGTATACTGTCGTGTTTTTATCTGGAAGAACAATGGAAAACTTATTCATTGCGTTCCTTGAAATAATGACACATTGTTGGAAAATAATAGCTCCTAATCAATGGTTTTATGGCGGCCGACAGCGGAGATATCACGGCCGAAAACCGCAATATTAGCTAAGCCGTAGGCCACCAAACTTAGCCCTTGAAGCTGATCGAAGCCCCTTGACAAGTTACGGTTTTTAATTAGTGTAGAAGTTGCATTGAGTGGTAAATAAATCTTCAGCTATATTGTTAGCCATTCCATAACTGTATCTAACTTGTTTTCCAAAGAAAAAATCTAATCCATGATGTCTTTATTTAAGTACCTAAACATTCACAGGTGAATACAATATAAAATGTAGTCTGTGGGTGAATACCGCAGTGCACGATGTGCTCAAACAACAGTCCTACATCATCATGCATCAAGCAGTTTATCATAGTGTAGTAGTTTTGTCAACTTTATGATTCGTATTGTCAGTGCTTGTATGCATTAGTATTTTCCGGTATTTTCAGTTGGAACCTTGAACTCGGTCACAGGCAGTTTTGCCAAACGTTCCTACTCTAACTACGGCTCAACAACGTGATAAACTTGTTCAATACTATTACCAATTAGGAACTCATGAACGGAATCATGAAATTTAGTGGAAATAAGAGAAAAACTGAAAATAAAGTTGTCCTAGATTTTGTTGCTTTTATTGATGCGACTTTTATCAACATTACATACAATATGTAATTCTGCTTTCTGAGTAGATTCGGCGTCGTTCGATACACCTAGATATTGCAAGTACCTATAGGTAGGCGAACCTCCGCGAAGGTTCGTGCAGCAAAACCATTAGGATTACTGGATTCCAGTTTTACTACTTTTGTTTGAGACACAGAAATGTCTCGTCGCTTATAAAATATGATAATTATTCTGATTCGGTAAATTATAGCATTATAAAATTATTCAGGCGTGAATAAAAGGAATGGTCTTTTTCTTTTAATTTTGTGTGACTCGCAGCCGCGGACATAGAGTATAGTACCTAATAGATTAGCCGCGGGTCTTGATTCAGAGATTTAAAAATGGATCAATGGTTATTGTCATTTTTATTGACAATCAGTATTTTTGTAGAATTTTTCTAGGTATAAGGTTTGATAACTTGCTTCGTAAGGAGGCGGGTTATAATTAGCAACGTTCGTTGACGTACGACAATCACGTACGGCTTGACTAATGATTGGTTTTGCGGCCAGCACCGGCAACAGCGCGGATGTGCTGAATAATGTCCGGTGCTAAGTGGATAGCCGAGTAGGGACGAACTCGTATCTACGCGTGACTTTCTAAAATATGACCTACCTTAAATAAAATTGAAGTGTTTTTAAAAATAGATCGCCATTTACTTGGCTAGAAAATCAAAATGTCAAGTTTTACCTACATACATGGGTCCCCGTACGGTTGCCTGTAATCCGTTTCGCCCATAATGAGCGTAGTCATGTTAAAGTCTTATGTAACCTATCATCCAACTAATTAATCGTAGGTAAGTACTATATATAGGTTCCTAATCTTTCACCTATTAGGTTGACATTATTCCGAGATCCGGGTAGGTACCTACCTACTTCATAAGAATTTCCTTTTCCAAAAACCCTCAAATGTTTGCGTCTTTTTGCGTGCTGAAGTACGTATCTATTTATAAAATGAGTGTGACTTACCGGGTGGAATGTTTCTGTTGTAGCTTTTTGGAATATCGTATACATGCTGGTCCATGTACAGGATCTGGCTGAAAAAAAGTTACGATAAATTAGACACCTAAATTATATCAGTATCATATAACACAGATCTATTACGTGTACAGAGTTTTAAAAAAATTACATAACAGGCGATACGGCGGATCCCAAACATACGGGTAAAAACACTAAAAGTTTGAAAATCATTACGATCAAAACAATTTTGGAATTATCATAAATAATTACTTAGATGGCAGAGAAAAACCACGATTGAAATAGTATACTTTATATCGAGAGACTAAACGAAGCCATAATATACCAGACGTGGTTTGAATGAAACCGAGGGTATATTAAGTTGGCGTTCGAGGTGCAAATGTACTTTTCACTTTGAGTGCGAGATAAATTTTCACTTTAGTACAAAAACATTGAATAAATATTACTCAATAAAATAAAAATCACAAAAGATTTTTTTACTTGAAGCTAAATGTACAATTCGAATTATTTGAAAAAACATGGAACTAAAACTCTCAACATTTTCGCAATGAAGATGGTCCACACTCCACAGATAATAGTATGTCACATGAAGGAAATAAAAAAAAAAAACTAATTACTTTTCACTCCCTAGAGACTAAAGTGGTTACTTTAGTCCCGCTTCGTAGGGCTATATTGGCATACTTTTAGAGCATGAGAAGTGAAAAATAAGTTACACGTGCCCGGCATAGATCGCGGATCATGTAGTACCTAGTGCGACTTATGTCATAGTGAGGACGTATAAGGGCTTAACTAACTTATGAAACTACTCGGCAAGTAAAAATGTGAATTTTCCATTTCATAATGTACTTTCTCAGTAATTAGGTAGGTACCTATTTAATCTTCACTGGTAACCACAGAATGGCGGTGATGAAAGGCAATTTGGACTTGTAATGATTTGAAAACCCTGAAATCACCACCTTGCAGCGAACAACCATGGTGATTAATGCTACTTCCTCCTAAAATTAGATGACACGTTTACTCTGCAGTGGGGCACTAAAAAAGTAGTCACTGACACAGCTTGCAGAGTTAACAATTTATGTTGTTGGACCTTCCATGGCTAAAGATAAGGACAGTATTTGCCGGGCCCCGACACATGGTAGTAGAAGGTACTGAGAGAATTTAGACAGTAGGAGTTAGACATAACCCTTCGTTCTGTCCAGACGAGGTTATTTATGATGACTTCTCCAGAGGAAAAAAAGATTAGGATCAGATCAATCACACAGGATGCGGAATTGGAGATCCAGCTGTAGTGATATCTTAGGAGAGGCAGTGGACTGCCATAGTCATTATCAAAAAGACAACCTATTCAGCGCCCTAATTGCGTAACACACGATCAATCATAATCAGTTACATTTTGACAGTTTAACAATATTCATTACGTTATTTACGTTGTTGAGCAGACACATTTTTCAAACATATGAAGCAATGGATTAGCAATCTGTTTCAATATTATTCAGATTATGATTGATCGTGCGTTACGCAATTAGGATGCTGGTCTGTGGCACATTGAAATGTATTTCCTCTTGTCCTTCATTTTTGTAGGTACGAAACCTTAAAAGGTAGCACGTGTGCGTTAAAGATAATCCTCCACCTTATGTCTCAAGTTCAGTTATAGTAAATTAAGTACTGAATAAATATGAGTTCAGTAGGTATAATTGAAGCTCTGAAACCATAGTAATACAAGAGCGAGTTTTCCGGTCAGTCTGTTTTGTATGTCGTAGTGGCTAAACTATTGAACCGATTTTGAGGAAATGGACAATTTATTGTATGGGGTTTGTAATCCTTTTTGGCATTAGGTGCCTACTATTTGGGGAAACCTGTAACAAACTTAGTTACTTTTCCCTGCATGAATTACAGATAAATACATAAATACGTAACTACATAAAGATGAAATAAAACTGGTGGTGAGAAGTTTCCTTCGAGGTTTGTTGGAAAATGTTCAAAAAGAAGTTCACGTTTTGTTTGGATACTGAAAAAAGACCTACACAATCGGGTACTACCTTAATCTTAATTTTAGACTGCATTCGCCATCGAGAATGCTTTGACCGATATTTTTTAACGTTCTTAATCATTCGAATATGGTTTTTAAGGAAGGTAAAAAATACATAAGTTGCCCGAAAAGTTTGAAAGTTGGGAAAATACTGAAGGCGCTTTTGTGTGATCTAAAAGCCATGACTGATCACGATTCGAACAATGGATTACCAATGCTCATTTTTTTTTTTTTTGTGAAATTATACAGGACAACGTCAGTAGGTAATTTATCAATTAGTCATATACTACAAAGCCTGTAGGTACACCAAAGGTAAATCTTCATCTTCTAATATTCTACATTACATTCCACCCATCCTATAGATAGCCAACAGTTTAATCCCAATAATGGATCTAATCTCTTGTAATTGTCACTTTGACACTTCTGTACTGTGACACAGACACTTCCTTATTAATTAATTAGACAAATATCCTGTTTATATCTTGTGACGATTATTACCTTTATTTTTTTCATAGACAGTTTCTGACTTGTGTGCTTCCTACCTTACCTAGAAATTACAAGCCAACCTTGCATCTACAGGGGAGATAGACAGCTCACTATCAAACTTGCCCCTTTTGACCATTATGTACAGTCCTTCTGACTATGGAAAAATAGGGCTAGTATTCGTTATTATCAAAGTATATTTAAATGTATTTGTCAAACAACATTACATTATTTTTGAACTGAAACTTCTTAAACAAAGATTCGATGACTGGACGAGAATTGAGAGCGAAATTACAAGGACGTGTTACGTTTAGGCAGATTTCGTTACATGAGAGAGAAGAAAGATATAACTTTGTCTGCCTCTCACACTAAATCTTTCGTATAATTTATTGAAGTTTTATCTCGTGTACCTACGCTTTTTTTAACACGCTTTTATTAGCTCGGGTTGTATGTTTGTATGTAACGGAATCTTTGAGCGCGATTTTGACCCACTTTAAACGGTCAGATTTCATTGAAACTTTGTAAACTTGTCGAGGACCGATGACAATTTAATAATTTAAAAAAAAATTAGAAAAAAAAACACGTTTTGTAGTTAGCAGAACTAAAAAATAGAAAATAAATAATAGTAAAAAAAACTAAAAAACACGCTTTAAAAACCAAACTAAAAAAGGAGAAAATAATTTAATTCAATTAAAAAGTGTGGGGTGCTTGACATTAATTGATTATAAAATACCTCAAATCAAATTATTTTCTCCTTTTTTAGTTTGGTTTTTAAAGCGGCTTTTTTAGTTTTTTTTAACTATTATTTATTTAACTAATGGCGTTGTTTACACACAAAGGAACCCTAATTATATACTACTGTTACCTTTTTTCAGGGGATAATTTATTTTTAGGTAGATTTGGACACAACAGTGTTACAAAAATTTACTTATTATATTAGCACGCCAAGAAAAAGCAGTTTTCCTTGGCGTTACAGTTAAATAGAAGTAGGTATAATCAGATTGGTTACTGGATTGACAGGTTTTATTTTAACGCCATCGACATTATACATTAATTGGTGTTAGTGTATGCTAACGATGATGAGCTCTTATGGTAACGCTGAGTTAGTTTCAATCGACGGATTTCTTGTATAAAAAGCGGAAGTCAATGGTTAAGCGCAAACGAGCTACCGGCCACAACCACTGGTGGCTGTCGCCTCTTGCTGCGGTGTTGAGTACTGCCATACGTGTACGACGAACCCATACAAAACGTCACTAGGAAAAAGCATGTGAACTGCTTGTCGCTGGGCTACAAGTGGCTGTAGCCGGTGGTCGTCTGCTCTTAGTATGTTATGACGTCTATACGAACATCCCTTACACAGACAGTAGTTAAATAATATTAATTCATTTCAAAATATGGTGAGCATCGCAAAGCAGTAATACAATTATGTACGAAGGTAAGCAGTATCGTTGCATGAATGGATTATGACAATACAGGTGTTAAGGTGAACCTAGTCCACATTTTTTGCATACAAACTTCGGGAGTGTTTTACTCCAATGTCTGAAATGGCACATTCAAAGTAAAATATGATATCGTTTTGTTTCAGTATTAATATTGTCTGTACGGAAACAGAATACTAAAATAAAAACCCATTAAAAAATTAGGAGCCAACAAAGATTAGTTTTTCTTGCAAATTTTACTTAACTTTGGTCGTGTTTAAGTAATAAAAGAAGTGTAAAATCTCCAAAACCAAGTCGGTACCGACAAATTTCAATTATCAATAAACTTTATTGGTCATTGATTTATGTATTGGCTTTTTCATAAAACCCGATTTTCCAAAGGAATTTTCTTAATTTTTTCGCGAATTTTTTACTATAAATGATCCTGCATCTCACTTAATAACGTTGTGCGTGTAGACTAGCGTCTAACTGCTCATCACTGATACTATCTCTGTCGGACACGAAGCCTGGTGAGACAGCGTGATTTTTAGCCAGGCCCACCAGTGAGTTCGAGCCCGCGACTAGGTTCCCCTTAAGCTAAGCCTATTTGTGGACGATGCAATTCACAAATAACAAGTGTTTGCGATTAAAGTGAAGGTATTAGATATTTTTAACAGGGGCATGGTGGACCTAATTGGACACATGGCGGACTGGAATGTTCGTCAGGCAATTCTAGGATTTTTAGGGGAATTCTTTAGCAGTTTCAGCAATAACCTATACTTCCGACATAGCTTGCAGAGTAAGCAAACTGAAGTGGTAGTGGATTGGCCATGTTAAACGAAGGACCGAATACCAGTGGAGCAGACGATCCCTTGAATGGAGTAGTAAGCGTAGTGTCGAGGGACGCCCCATTTAGATGGACCGATGACCTTAAAAAAGTAGCTGGGACAGACAAGATGCGTAAGGCGGAGGACAAAGTGTTGTGGTGCAGCCTGGGAGAGGACTATGTCCAGGAGTGGACTGCGATAGACTGAGTTGATTGATATGATAAATATAACAACCCCTTTTACTGCTTAAATCAACAACATGACACAAGTGTTTTTTTACACAACCTAAAACAAGATTTGAAAGTAGTAAATATAGATAGACAAAAGACTATATTAGTTGAGGGAGCACAGCTGTTCAGTAACTTACCGGAGGAGTTAAAGAAGTGTGATAGTATAAACATATTTAAAAATAAATTTAAGAAACATGTATGTACCCTGTAACGTCGCCAGAGGCAAATATAATAACTATGATTAATTAGATGTAAGAACTTTTGTATCACATTCTAAGTGAACTGTTATAATTTCTATGAGAAAAAAAAATCATTAAACCTATATACCTAAGAACATACAGCTACTAAAGGAGATGAGTACCTAACCAGGGTCGCGGATATAGTTGAAGTTAAGTAAGAAACCTTTGAAACCTTTGAAAGAAAAATTTGTTGGATAATCGAACTGCTTGTTTTCTATTAATTCCGCTAAATTTGCGAAATAAATAGCGCGGTGATACATGAATGAATCAAAGACGAAAAAAAGCACTCTGGCGACCAAATCACTACGAAAATCTTTAGCGGCCACCAATCGCCCAGCAATTTGGCCCATTACACCCGCCGTGTTATCCTGCTAAATTAAAAACACCTAAGGCGTGTTTTCGACATCATCCATCGGATACTTATCTCTTTTGGTGACCGTAAATATTACAGCGAAGGTCATTAAATGTGCAGTGTATGTACATGAGTACATGAGGCATTCACCGGTCTGTCCCAAAACGAGAAACTGAAAACACCCGTGATAGCGAGGGCAGTCCATGGAGTATCAATTAGAATGGGCACACTAATGATACATCCCTGTGACCACTTTTTCAGAGCACTGATACTACAACCTTATACTAGGCTGCCACGCCTTCTTACACTAGATAAACAAGCGGGTTTATTAAACAAATAGCCTCGTGTGATATTATAGGGTTTTGTGGTAAAAGAAAAATAAATATTTGTTGGTAGCAGGTGGCGTTTATAGCGTCAGGGCGCAGAATATTTGACCTAATAAAGACTGTTATAGGAGGTACATAGTACGCTCGCGGATGCGATATACCTACAATATAGTGTTTGTACTTTGTACATAATTATACACATATCTGGATGACCGAGCTTTTCTCGGTATTTTGTTTTTTTTTCATTTTCTAAAAACAAAACCTAGCTAGATCGATTTATCGCCCCCGAAACCCCCCGCATACAATTTCATGAAAATCGTTGGAGCCGTTTTCGAGATTCAGATTATATATAAATACAAGAATTGCTCGTTTAAAGGTAAGTATTAGATATATGCATATCTTCCCATGTATAAATTTTAATAAGCTAAATATGGGGAGCCGTGGATTCAAGATTTATTTACAAACATTTATGATCAATGAGATTTCATGGTATTTATAGTTTCAGTTTACTTAATACCTAGGTAAGTAGGTTATTATTATTTATAGTAACTTTCAGTGTCATCATCAATCATAATCAGTCTATAATGTTCCCACTGCTGGGACGCAGGCCTCCTCTTTGTGAGAGGGAGTGAGCCACTCCACACAGTAGGAATATCCACCATGTCTTCAAATGTTTTGGTTCTAGGATATGCCGGTTTCCTCACGATGTTTTCCTTCACCGTTTTTCAGAGCAGTGGTGATTAAATGAAATACACAAAGTAAAGTGCCTGCTTTTCTATTTTCTCGAAATTCATTTCTTTATTTACTTTTAAAGTTCATAGAAAACTCACGGAACAGTAATACGGATATACAATAGTATAATTTTTGTTTTGCATATTTTCAGGGACATTTCGTTTTCAGGGCTGCCGGAAATGTTACGTAATTATTGTACCTTTCAAGTGGCTAAAATGATTGATGAGTGATTGTAATCGAATAGGTTAAGAAATAGAGTTTACTAAACGAGATTTGAAAGTGTAATACAAATACACATTGTTTATTCATCATAACAGCATTGTAGTACAATTTACAGGGTTTCCTCACCACCATTTCAATTGTAGTTTTAGTATACTTAGTTCAACTGTAAAATGTAGGTGCTACAATGCTGTTATAAACAATTTATATAATATTTATGTTTGTGTGCAAGTTATAAAATAAACTTTGTTAATTTAATACTTTCATGACGGACATTAGCATTCCAACGACATATTTTTATGGCATTTTTAATAATGAGTTTCCTTGAAAAACTGTAATGAAACTGCACTGGCTTTAAATTAACCTTGTGTGCATTAGCTACCAACTAGTCTGAAAGTAATTAGGTCCCGTGACTTATGAAAATCGCATGTTTAGAAAATAACCCGGAACAACATAAGACGAATTAAAATAATATTAAGTATTATATTTTATCGTTCTAGGTCATCGGTGCAACTCTTTTGTGTTCAACAATAATATACTTTTGCTTATATTTGTCACGCGAACGGTTGTATGAATAGGTACTTGAGTGTAAAAGTTAGGAAGTGTCAGATTTAATTTTGACAAGATTGTAAACAAGCTTTTGAAAGTGTGAGCAAATTGAAGTGAAAATTTCATTAGGCGCGTTGAGCACTTTTTGGGTGAACAAAAATCATGGAACTCGCGTCATCGACACCGAACGCTTTCCATGAGCTATATGTATACTGTGTATATAGGTATGTACGTAGATATAAGAGTGTCAAAGCGTCAAAAATAATAATCTAATAGCTTGACGATTCAATTCACAAGTTACTTAGTTTTTTTTATTATTAATCAGATTATGAGCCACCGCAGCGGGTCTATTTAAAATGGTGGTTGGGTGAACGAGCACACGGATGAGTCGCGCGTTGATGTCTTTTGGAAAAATCCCTTTCTTTCATTAGGAAATTCTAATTCTTTTAACCCTTTCTTTTCCTTTGTATTTTTATCGTAAAAATCTCTGCTGTTACCTTTAATGCCCGAAGTCGATCGCTCGTTTATCATTTTTTACCGAGAGCAATCAGGACCAAGGTCCCAATGTGAAATCCTGTATTGACGATTAAAAAAATACACACGTAATTGTTCCAGTTTTCACTTCTGTCGACACTCTCGGAGTGCCACTGTTTTCTTTTGCAGTCAAACTTGTTACATTTTTTTTCTAAAAACATTGGTAAGTTAAAAATATAACAATGATGTACCTACATCAGTAAGGTTAAAAAACTAAAAAATACGCTAAACCAAACTATAAAATTTGAAAAAAATAATTTTAAAAAAAAATAACAAGGATAGAGTGATTAATAAATGACATAATTTAATGTAAAATTTTAATTAATTGATTATAAAAATAAGGGGTGTGTACGGTCTCATCGCCGTACATTTTTCTGCTTACTCGGTAACCTACTTAAGGCCAACGATGCGCGTCATAATTTAGCATTATAAAATAACTTGACTAACGAATTTAAATGTAGTGTACCTACTTAAAACTGTGTAGCTATCAATAACTGAGAGAAGTAATCGCCTACCACTGTACTATAATTGTTACTTACTCTTAACTTAAATAAACTTAACTACTTAGTGCATCTCAGTGGAACGTGTTTCTCTATTTATCTTTAACTTAAAAACCTTCAAACAAATCAATGTACGGAGTTAACTACTACAACCCGTACAGGGTGAAAATCACGTTTAAAGATTCCGTTACATAGATACATACCAAGCTAATAAAAGCGTATTAAAAAGGTATAATTTTAGTAAACACATTGTCTATGAGTACATACAAATAAAATTGTAGCGAAGTCAAAACTGTACTTCATATTTAAAAAAAAAAAGATTGTAATGCTCCGATCTCGCAATGATTCTAATCCGTGATTATGGTTTTTAGATTTATTTTCTGTTTGTCTGAATGAAAGTTCCAGCATCACGTAAATACCATCGAATAGATTTTCTTCAGCATACTTTAGGTCTGGTCAGTCTATAAGGCTATAAATTATCACGCTGTTTGATATTAGCAATATTGCTTTATGTTCGTATTCTTCTATAGTTTACCGCAAATTGTAAGAAGACCAGTCAAAAGGTATATTTATTGCAGATAGTTACAGATTTTAACTTATTAAACGATTATCATTAAGCTATTCCTTTATGAAGCTAAGCAGTCAATCATTAAATAAATAAGAACGGCTATTTATGTCAACTTTCAACAAAGCAACAACAGCATAACGGTTCGGCGACTGCTTCGCAAACCTAAGTTCGATTCCCAACAGTCGACATTTTTTGTGCTTCTTTTTTACATTTTGTAAGGCTTTTTTTTTTTGGGTGGGAAATCATCAAGTAACTTCTCCCGCTCTGGGTGTCAGACTTTTACTGACTAAAACCCACCCGTGTTCCCTCAGTTGCCTGTGTGCCAGGGGCCGCGGTATCTCTTTCGAACAACCCGCACCCCTGGCAGGCATCGGCCCTTGCGGACGCCACCAGTTGGTGCTGACATCTCTTTGAGGCGCGCGTGGAACACAACGCGCCGTCGACCCGGGCCTGGTCCTTACCGGACAGCGAGCTACCCATTACTCGCCGTCCGCAAGCCCGCGCCTACGGTGGCCGGGAATCAGCCTGGGATTCCCGACGCCCAGGGCGCCTCCCGCGGCGACTACGGCCGTGAGGGCGCATATACTGCCTCTCCCTCACGTGCGCCGCCTCCCTCTTCGCGAGCATTACTGCTTCGCAGAAGGAGGTGACGGCTAACCATTCACTCTCGCTCCGTACCATGGCCTGCACCACGGCCGGACGCGAGAGATCGCCGCTGCCGATCGCCTCCACGAGGACACGGTGGTGCTCCGTCCAAGCCGGGCAGACCGCCACCGTATGCTCCACCGTGTCCTCAGGGCAATCTTCACAATGGAAACACCCGGGCGTTTCCTCCCGCCTTATGCGAAACAGGAACCTCCCGAAACAACCGTGCCCGGTGAGGACCTGCGTCAGGCGGAAGGTGAGGACGCCAAGCCGCCTCTCAAGTCACTCCTCAAAGAGGGGACTTACCGCCGCTATCATGGCGTGCCCAGTTAGGTGACTGTTAAGGAGGAATCCCGTGTGTTTACAATCTACAGTTATATTATTTAAGTGATGGCTGTTTGTCAGGAATAATCGGTAAGAATGAGAGAGCCAGTGTATCAGTGTCATTATGTAGTAAATTATGAAGACGATCATTAATTAAATAAATGGCGTAAATCTTCGCAAGCAATGAGGAAATTAGGTACTACTGAAAGCTGCGGGTATCGACCTTAGGACGAGCTGCTTCTCTGTCCGTCGCTTGCTTCCGCGTCACCAGTCTCTTTAAATTCTGGCTACTGAGACTAAAACTACAAACGTGGTATACAGAGAAGTTTTAAAAATGCGGCTGTTATTTTACTGTGGCGTCGTACGACTACCGCGTGAAAGGAGTCACGGGCAGAAGCTAGTCCTACTTCCTACTAATATTATAAATGTGAAAGTTTGTATGTTTACATATTTGGATGTTTGTTAATCAATCACTCAAAAACGTCTCAACGGATTTGGATGAAATTTGGCGCACAGATAGTTTATAACCTGACTTAACACATACGTTACTTTAATCTTGATAGTAGGGTCCCGAGGGATAATTTTCGACCTCCACGTGGGCGAAACCATCGGCAAAGGCTAGTCCTACTATCCTACTTCTATCTATATAAATAAAAAGAAAAGTCCTGACTGACTGTCTCATCAACGCCCAGCCCAAACCCTTGGACCTAGAAAGCTGAAATTTTACACAGAGGTTCCCTTTATAATGTAGACACGGAATAAGCAAGGATTTTTAGAAATTCAACCCCTAAGGGAGTTTAGTAGAGGATGAAAGTTCCGCGCGGGCGAAGCCGCTGGCAAAAGCTAGTAATATTATAAATGTGAAAGTTTGTGAAGATGTTTGGATGTTTGCTACTCAATCACGCAAAAACAGCTGAACGGATTTGGATGAAATTTGCCACACAGATAGTTTGTAACCTATAATAACATATAGGATACTTTTTATCTCGATAGTACGTTCCCGTGGGATAATTTTCGACTTCCATGCAGGCGAAGCCGCTGGCTAAAGTTAGTAGTAAATAAATGTGTTACATATGGAAAGAGGTGGACAATGCAAAGAGGTGTGCCAATACATTTTCTTCCTGGACACGTCTGAAAATCTCATGTGTCTGTAATTGTTTTGACGTCATGTGACGATGAAATGAGTAAAATGCCAAGTGCATTGATGTTGGGCTGTTGTCAACTTTTTCGGATATAAGGGCTCGTCAAGTGGAAGTGCAAAACAGATGACTTAGCTCGCCAATATCAGTGATATCATTCATCTTGCTCTATCAACGCCTGTTTCAACTGTGTTAGAAACCTTTGCGTCATTACTCACAGTGAGAAGATACCTGGATTCTTTGATTTATAAATTGAGTTTTTTTTTAAATATGTAAGTAAAGGTTAGTTTTCACGGGTTTTTTTTTCTCTTTAATATCTAATATTAACTAAAGTTCTTAGTAATTTATTACCATGTAGCCTAATAGACTAATAAGCAATTTAACTCTAACATAATATTTTACGTGGTAGATTACGTTATAACTAAGAATAGTGTCATTTTGAACTTTGACAGAATTCCGTAGCACTTTCTTAGAGTCTGATAATTAAAAATAAAAACACATTGTTCATGTGGTACATCACTGTCACTATTTTCCACTATTTATACACTACACTAATTGATATGGTTTAGTTCTCTTTAGCCTACGCACTATGTCCGTGTTGTACACGGACAACACGGACGGGTTTTATGACATTTAAAATGATTGTTTTTTATGAACCTAGGAGTTATATACTAAGTTTGTTTGGTTTGTAGTTCCTTTTAACACGAATGTTGGCACAGGAATGCCTTGTGGCATAAGTCTGCTAGTTTCGTGTGGTGCCGGACGTAAAAAATAGCACGATCCCATCTCTACCCGTGGGTGTCGTAGGAGGCGACTAAGGGACTTACTAGAGAATGGGCAGCAGCGTTCTCTATGCATTTTACCATCATACTGCGATCGCCAAGCGTGGCCATTATGGCAAGCCCCCCCAAATTGGGGGAGGCCTATATCCAGCAGTGGACGTCTTCCGGCTGAAATGATGATGATGATGATAAGTTTGTACATTATCTTCATTCTCCTGCCCTTATCCAAATTTATTTAGGGTCGGCTCAACATGTCGTTTTCTCCCACACTTCTCTATTAGTCGTCATCTCCGTAGTCACACCCTTTCTAACCATATCATCATTCATACAGTCCATCCATCGTTTCTTCGGTCTCCCTCTGCTCTTATAGCCATCGACATTCATACTCAAAACTTTCCTTATGACATTTTCCTCATTCCTCAGAGAGTGGGGAGCGAAAAACTTTGAGTTTATACTACTACCATCTGAATCCTTAGATTGGAGATCACAATATGTTTAAAAAAAAACACCTTAATATTAGTAGATATTGTAAAAGGATAACTAGGCTGCTCATCGTCTTGACATAATCATTTAGTGGCCTTTTGCGATTCCTACTGATGGATTAGCCTGTTCTTTGAAGTAAATCTAAAGATTAGTAAGCAAACAGTTAGTGCCTTCGAATGTTTGTTTCCATATGCATTTGAAATGTTTGGGGCATTAGCGGTTTGGCTCCTGGTAATTGTGTTAGACAAATACGGACGAACTAATGTATAGATCGGTTTTAAAAGAAAAGTTAGTTATGTACTTACTAACTACGTATACTTCTAAATAAAGTGCAATTACAAGATAACTTTGTATGCTTTTAGTATAGGATCCTTTCCATTTTATTTACTAACGTCGAGTGGTTTCCAAGCTAAAATTAATTATATTTACGGCTATTTTCTATCCATAAAATACATACATGTTTCTATTGCATCGTGAATTCTTCTCGCAAACAATACCCGCAAATATCTTCAAAGTACTTACACAGATTTATAGCAGCGAAGAATTTTAAAAGAGCGTCAACCTCATTATTTCTTTTGATACGAAAGAGTGTTACAAAAAAAACAAAACACAATCACGTACCTACCCAGTACCCAGCTGAATTACAATTTGTTTCAATCGCTTCAATTACATTGATTCAGTTTGTTCAGTACTGTAGATGAATCTCAAAGCAGACTCATTACGGCGCTAGGAGCCATTACCAGGCTATTTATAAAGATGTTCACTAATAAATTGTTCTATTTTAGGTTCTCGGCTCATGATTGTCTATGATTTGTTTGCTGTTTATGATGCATGTGTCATCTAAACTTTTCTTCTGAATCAGTTTGGTGTGAATAGCGCCTAAATTGATGGAACGGTCAATGTTGTTGATTTCTGCCAAAACACACCCCTTTTCATAAAGGTTTTGTAAAAGACGATGTAGAGATAATGTCAAGAGGATGGTAAGCGGTATGCTTATATTAAATGGGGTCAAACTTCACATTTTATTAAATTGCGTAAACAAGAGGTAAACCAGAGAGCTTGGTTAAAAAAAAAACGACATGAAGAAACAAGTGGGTGCTTTGTAGGATACTAGTCATTTACATTGTGCTCTGGCAAAAATGATATGTTCTTAAAAACAGATACTTAAAAAGGTTTCACATCATTGTGTTAACCGGCCATCCACTTTTCACAACAAAGAGTTGAAAGGGAAATAATACCTTATGTGCGGCGTAGGTATGATTCTTTAATTGCCAAATCAATGAGGAAGTTTTATGACATTCATGATGACAATGTATTTTATGACCATACCCGAAATTAACAACGTAATAATACACGCACTTAGGTACACAATAGGTACCTATTTATCTTTTCTTTGAACCTCCGTAACACTGCACACTATTCAAGACAGAGTCACAGCAATTATTCAAAAATTATAATAACATTTGTCTCTGCTAAAATATGAGGTTATTCAAGTAGGAAAACTCTCAAATAGATTAGCGAAAATATTTACCGGATTCTGAATGTCCCGAACATTACTCTCTCAGTTTAAAGTCGTCAAAGGGTAATTTAAGATGCAATATAAGATGTATCAAGTCTATAACTGGGATCGGACGGAAACATGAATTTTATGGAATCTGGTGAACATCAGCGGTGAACGTTTGCGTTTGATAATTGCGTGTTGTAAGTGTCGGTCGGACGAAGACGTCGCGACAGCCACGGGCCTGGCAAGCGTCCAGGACGTCTGCCGGAGCCCGCCCCATATGTTCTAGCCTATCGCGTGATGGAAAAATATCAACATTGTTGCTCATGTCACTGCACGGGGTTGACGGACTACACACACGTTCTAATTATTTTTGTGAGTCTAAAACAGATCGTATTTTTTGGCAATTTGGATTTTTACATTAATATTCATTACTCCAGTTTCGACATTAATAAACTCACGCTTTTTTTCTCATGAGAGTAGGCAGAGACTACAGCACACCACCAGCTACGATTTTTACTATTCATCTTGGTTTACGTTCATACACGCACCGTACAACATTGGCATCCGAATGTGCTTTAATAATAGCATGCTATAATTACCAATTAATTTGTCGAGTATGCTGATGGTAGCAACATCATCACGTCAGCTCCCGAACGCTTATTCATTCATTGTAACGGTTTCTTAGCAATAAACCTGATACAACCGGAAATATCTGAAAATCTTAGGATATATTTTGACTTTTCATTAACCTATTGTAACACTGAATATTTAAATATTTTCTGTTACAATAGCAGCTCTTATAGGCAAACAACTATTCCTTATTTGTCACTCTTCATATTTCAAAGGTAGCGGTTGGTGAAATAATAGAAATTCTGAATACATTGTTAAATTATGCAACTACCTTAACTTAACAATAGGTACAGCCAATCAATAGAAATATAACGAGGTAAGTAAAGATGAAAGCTTTGGGTCATAGCGGTTTTGTATAATGAGAAAATCAAGTGCGCTCTGTAGTTATATTACGCGTTTATACATGAGAAAACGGAAGGGTACATTTTCCTTACAGGAAAACTGCACATTTATAATTTATCATCGTTTTACTGCCAGGTAATAGTACCATTTTACGATTGCACAGAATAGATAACAGTACTGTGATGATCGTTACGTGTTTAATAAGGTCCTTATTATGCATTAGTTTGTTATTATTTTTTAAGATTATTTTGTGTATTTTATCTATGGGCCTTAGTTGCCTGACAATAAAATGATTATTATCATAAATCTCAATTATAGTATAGGACTATATCGTTCTCTTGCCCTTATCCTCATTTATTTGAGGTCCACGCAACATGTCTGTTTCTTCATACTTGTCTATTAGTGATCATCTTGGTAATCACTCACTTTCTGGCCATATCATGTCTCACACAGCTCATCTATCGTTTCTTTGGTCTTTCCCTACTCGTATAGTTTGCCAGACATTCATACTCAAAACTTTTCTGAGGACATTCTCTCATTCCACCGCATCACAAACCCATGACAACCGATTACCTCTATTTTTTTTATCTTTTTCACTTTCAGACTTCCACTTACATACTAATTTTTTTTTCTATCCATTTGTCGTTACACACACATCCCTGTTAACGTTCTCATTCAAACTGCATGCAATGCCTTTCATGAATTCCTTTTGTGGCTCAACATTCAGTTTAAGGCGAATACAGGAGTCGCAAATAGTTCCCGTGACCTACCGCGCATAATTCATTCATCTAGTGTTAATTCTGTACTCATGAGTCCGATCTACTCTGTCATCGCGGTGCACGAGTGAATCGAGATTCGAAAATTGGAGCAGACCACTCTTGCGCTTCTCTAAGTGAGCCATGAAGCGATATGGTCCCAGAACTGGAGAACCCGCCGAAATCGCATCACGGATTCGGTTTTGGTTCTGCTGATTTTAAAGCCAACATACTCCAGCTTCTCTTGCTTTTCCTCCAATCTACTCTGGATCTTAGGTCCATCTTCACCGACTAGAGAAATGTCGTTGGCTAACAGCATGCACCAGGGGGTCTCCTCCTGTGACATCAGAGTGTCCATAATCAACAAGAAGAGGTAAGGACTTAAAGCCAACCCTATGTGCAAGCCTACAGCCACACTGAACCTCGTCGGTGTTGCCCGCAGCCGACCGGACATAGGTATACCTACGATTGACTGTCCCTAGAACGAATTAACTCTATTTACTTCCCGGGAAAACCTTTCTCTTTCAAGCCCCCACAACACATCCCGAGATACTCTATCATATATTCTCCAGATCAATGAACACCATGTGCAAGTTCTTGTGTGCACGTCGTTACTTCTCGCGCATTAGGCGGAGTGTAAAAATAATTAAAAGTTTTTTTTTTTTTTAAACAAGCTTTTATTATTCATCATCATCATCATCGTATCAGCCGAAAGACGTCCACTGCTGGACATAAGCATTATTTAATAAAAAATAATATAATCACAATTATTTAAATAAAAGCGTGTTACATATGCTGAAATTTTGCATACATATTATGTATGCAAAATTTCAGCTCAATCGGTAGCCAGGAAGTCGATCAAATTTATTTTGCAAGATTCTATGAAAAACATCGGGACAGGTGAAACTAAATAAAAGCTAATTAATGCTTTCAATTCCGAAAATAGGTACACCTTGTTGACAGAAGTTAAAAAAAAAACCCAAATTGTACAGTTTTCTCTGCCAATGTTACAGGCACCCTTCTAAATTAGTTTATAAAGACAACCTTTTGGTATCCGCCGTTGGATGTCAACAGGGTGGCCCTCTTCGGCCAGCCATTTTTAGTTTGGCAATAAATCCAATTATTCGACATCTAAATTCTAAATTCAACGTATGGTATTTGGATGACGGAACCCTAGGAGGTGATGTAGACACAGTCTTAAAAGATTTAACATTTTTAAAAGGAAAATTCAATTCCATTGGCCTACACGTTAACCTTTCAAAATGTGAAATCTATCTTCCCTAAACCACTGACAGACAGACTACCATAACAAAATTTTGTACAATAGCACCAGATATCAAAATTACAGAAAGAAACTCTCTTCACCTCTTAGGGTCCCCAATTTTTTACGAATCCTTTCCAACGTTTATTGAGGAGAAAATTAAAAATTTCAATGATGACTCGGAACGACTTTTCAAATAATATTCATTCGGCCTTCACGCTCATTCGATACTGTTGCTTTGGACCAAAATTTACATATAGCCTTCGCTCCTCCCATCTTTGGAAGCATCCACAACTTTTAGAAAAAGTAGACCAAATTATTAGAAACACACTAACTTCAATCTTAAATGTGGCCTTGGACGACCGAGCATGGCAGCAAGCCACACTTCCCACTCGCTTGGGCGTTCTCGGCGTCCGCAAAATTTCAAGTTTAAGTTTACCGGCCTTCCTCTCCTCAGTCCACAGCATGGATAAATTAACCAGGAACATTTTATCTTCCTCACTGGTCGATTTTGAAGTGCCGTATTTGACTGATGCGTTGAACGCTTGGAAAATGGCTTGTCCCAATATAGTTTTACCTGACAATCCATCCTCCCAGAGACGGTGGGACGTGCCGCTCTGCAGTATTACACGGAATACCCTGGTAATTACGTCACCTAATACTGTTGAGCGTGCGCGTCTGCTGGCTGTGGGAGAGTGGGAGTCAGGCTTGTGGCTTCAGGCGCTTAGACCATAGGCACTATGATGGATGACTCATCGTTTCGGCTCGCTACGTGTCTCCGTTTGGGCGCACCTTGTGTTGCACCATCGCTGTTACTGCGGTGAAGTTATCGACATTTTCGGGCACCATGGCCTGTCCTGCTGCAGGAGCGCAGGTCGCATAGCACGCCACGCCAGCATCAACGAAATTATTCGTCGAGCGGTATTAGAACCAAACGGCTTGGTACGTGACGATGGGAAGAGACCACACGGTATGACGTTATTGTCTTGGAAGGTAGGTAGACCTCTGGTGTGGGATGCAACCTGTGTCGACAACCTTGCGCCATCTCATGTTCCTAGCATAGCGGGCTGTGCTGGAGCCACTGCTGCGGCTGCTGAGACCCTTATGCGGCGTAAATACCGTAACCTTATGGGTAACTACGGTTTTGAGCCATTTGGGGTCGAAACGCTCGGATCATGGGGCCCGAGTGCACATCTCCTTTTTAAGGAAATTCTCGCCGGTTGGTCGACACTTCACGTGACCAGAGGGCTGGGTCATTCTTTGGCCAAAGAATTAGCATTGCCATTCAACGTGGCAATGCTGCCAGTCTTCTGAACACGTTTCCTGATGACAGCGATGCGGACGAATACTTCGACGCCTAAGTGTCCTTTTGTTTTTGTATTTATTTGTTTAGTTAGTTTAATTAAAGCTTGTAAAATGACGTCCATTGTTCCTCTACCTGGCGTGTAAACCCAAACTAGTTCGGGGTAATTTCACTCTCCTCTCGCTCTTTTACTCTCGATAGTTGTTGCAGTCTTGTACACCTTTAATTTTAAAAAGATAATACTATGAACCACAAAACAATAGAGACGCTTTGAGTTCTTAAAAATAACCACCGTCACGACTGTACTCGTATACCAACTAAATGCACCAACGCCTAAACTCGGGGCCATTACCTAAGGCTAAACAAACGTTGTTCTGTACGCTTTTAGTAGCGCTACGGCCAGTCACTCAGCAACTACACTGATCGAGCCGTCTAACCGCAGCGGCTAACCCACATATTGCTTGGAGAACCGATTTTAACCTTTGAGCAGAAAGGTCACACGATCACAAACTGGAAAGACTTCTCCAGAGATGGACGGACATAGAGTTATTGGAGATTTTTTTTTCTATTCAATGGGATCCTGCCAGGGGTGCAGGTTGTTCGAAAGAGATACCGCGGCCTCTGGCACACAGGCAACTGAGGGAACACGGGTGGGTTTTAGTCAGTAAAAGTCTGACACGCCATCCCGCTCCACCCAGAGCGGGAGAAGTTATTTGATGATTTCCCACCCAAAAAAAAAAATGGGATGGAAGCTACTAGGTACTTTTTAGCGATGAAAGACTGTTGTGGACATATTTTGAGACATCTTTTTTTTTCTGCAGCTGAAATGAGATGACCTTTATATAAAGCCAGTATCGATACGTCAAAAAAATTATAATAATCATCTTAAAGATTGATTGAAATAACTTTTCCATTAAATTAATTTACTTATATTTGAAATTTACGTATTTTTGAACGAATTATTTATACTGATTTTGATACTCATTGCTCGATCAAAATAGTTTAGTAGGTAACTGTAATAAAACTTCCGATTTTATAAATTGATGCCGCCGTGCCGATTATAAGTAGGTATTTACTTTGGCCTTTGGCGCCGGAAGAGGCATCGGAGACTTTAATGCGAGGCGAATGTGAAGGAGCACGGTTTTAAAAGCAATCGCAATAGATGTAAGCCAAGCTGATGGACTAATTACAGTTTCATTTCCATCGTAGAAAGCGCTAGGTATAAGTTTATATTGTCGTTAATTATGCCTGCGTGAAATACAGAGCATCTCTGATAAGCCTCATTAAATGTCACACGAAATATACACTCTCATGACACAATAAATTGCATATCTTTACATCGTGTCACGTCCGGTGTTATGTTTTACGATCACATGATGACAGAAAAACTCGAATGTTTAATACAAAATAGTCTAATAAAAAAATAAAACAGCTCTTCATCAAAGAACACACAAAACTGATACGTCACGATCAAAGTTTATTGAATGGAAAACGATTCGTTTACAGCACTATTTACACGAAATAAACACGTTTCGCCAATCGTATTATGTGCAAATCGGAGTTATATTAATATTATATTACGTATTGGTAATAGTGTCGAGGTGCATTGATTGGTACAGTGCGTGTGCGTCGAACGTGTGCGTACGGCGGGCGACGCTCGGCAGACGCAATGCTAGCCGCTGCAGAGAGGTATTCAGAGCAAGGGTTTATTTCTGTTGTCACAGTTACCGCAACCGAGCACTTGGGTTATATTTGGGTTATTAGTGACGCAAATAGCTGTGATAAACGGGTTTAATTTTGGCGCGCCACTCTCCAAAAGCTATTGTTGTCAATAGGTCATTAGTGTCTTCTTCGACAAGGTTGGCTATCTGGATTACCTTTGATGTATATGATGCTGTTTACTTTGGGTGAAATGTAACGCCATTTCTCAGATACATTGGACACCGAGGTTCCTTGATTATGTCCAAGATGGATTTACTGGGGGCCATCCGTTACTTTGACTTTTTGATTGGCCTTTTTATTTCGGCTGATCAGTTCTTAGCTCACAGGTAAAGCTGGTAACAATACGTACTGTTTCAGTTTCTAGCATATTTGCTATTTTATAAATTCGGATTATCTTACAGTTGATAGATGGAGGTGTGGGTGAAATTATTTTTGGCACGTTCAGTGTTTTCAATAAATTAGCGACTTGCTTTTAATACTTTACACTAGAAATTTTGTTTGGGCTGTTCTGAAAACATGGATCTTACTTGTGTGTTGTTAGGTATGGTAAGTTTTATACTGCCTTAGTAAATATAATGCTTATTTATAGCCTGTTAATGTTTACTAATACAACATTGTCTGAGACCATTCAGCACGCTGGACCTTTACCCTCACACGCAACCTTCATGGTCCAATTTAAAGTACGAAGGTTCCATACTAGAATACCTATTAATAAAAGAAGGTGCAGTTGTAAGTGAGTCAGTAGAGCTCCCAAGTTGAACCTTGTTCTAGATATGATAGTTTCCGTCTTATTTAGGTTTCTAGGTGTTTCAGGAAAACGTCAATATTCGAAATTGGGAACCTGACTGCTAAGTTATATTTTGTATCGATTGTCTCTGCAATCGATACAATATATTGCTTAGTAGTTACTATCTTAGTTCCAACTTAGCTAGGTTAATTTCTTGATTCACTATTCACTACTCTTGATACTAATAATGAGGCTTTGCTAGAGCAGTGGACGATTCGGCGCATAGGTATTATATGTAGGTAAACATCACCACACAAAAGTATTTAATTTAATTTCAAACGTTAAAAACAAAACATCAAAAAAAAACATAAAAAGTTTATTTTCACAAGAAGCATTTCAAGTTTTTTATGTTTTAATTTCAAACGTTATCAGTGATTCTTGGTTTTTTTGTGTCAAGAAAAATGTTTATTGTGAGCTGATTCTTACAGTTAATAGATACCTAGAGTAAATTTTAAAATGTTACCAGACAACAATATAATTAATATTAACACATAATAACACAGCTTAATATTCAGCGTCTTTAGGGAAATTATTTGTTTTTGGGAAAGAGCAAGGAAGAAACCTCTGTTGCTTTCTGTTTTTTTCTTGCTATCTTTATGTGTTTATGTACCAGTATCAGAGAAGATAATATTGACATTGTTGCAAATAACGACTGTTCTCAGAATTATTATAACATTTAGGTTTTTCCGTGATTAAAAGATAGAGTTTAATTATATTTAAACAAGCTAAACAAATTCTTTGAAACACATCTCTCTGCATTGACATGTTTTTTAGAGGTTTTCATTTTTATTTCCGCTTGTGTGTGATAATGGGATGTTTTTCTGTAGTAGTTTTTAATTTTTTATAATCCATCATATTTCTTTACAGCTACTTATGTTTGATTGTGAAGATTTTAACCGGAAAGCTGGTTAGTAGATTTGGGCTGGTCTTGTCTACCGAATTTCAGGAGAGCTGTGGCAAAAAATAACACTGATGGGTCCCACTGAATGCTAGGCGATATCGCGGCAAAATAGAGGAACGAACTTGACTCCTACTGAAAGAACTGACCTACAATAGCAGAGGATAAGTACGGAGAAAGGATAGGAAGGCCTCTGCCCAGCTGTGGGACTATACAGCCTAGATAGACAGATCTGTGATTATAATTAAATCTAGTCTAGTCGAATACATTAGAAAATAGGACGAGACAGTTTAAACCCAAGGTTCCTTAACTGATTTGGCTGTTTGACAAAACCTAATCACTGGTATTGACAGATAATGGCATGCTTCTGAGGGAGTCAGATCTTTCCACCTGTGTATTAGTGAGATGTGTTGGTGTTTACCTAGCGGCCAGCTAGCCTTGCCAAGCGACGCGGCCGTGGCGGTGACACAGGCGCGCGCGCACGCGTCTAGTGTCTCGCGCGCTTGCCAGATTTATACACAAGTATATATACCCGATATTTATATTTATATGGGAACACTGAATCTCGTTTTATATGGAGGACAGGCTGCGACAAACCTGGTAGACAGTTGCAATTAGTTGCACTTAAATTGGAAGTCGCTAATTTATGACGCTGTCACCTCCATGCTTCAGGTTAGTCACATCATTATTTGTTACGAAGGAAACCAGGGATGGAAATGTTCTTGATCTCAGTTTGTCATAGATTCTTATCATGTTTCTCTTTGTTTTATTTTAAACTCACGAATATAGTCTAGACAAACAAGGTGAGTGTGAGTAGTTGTGTTTTTACACTACTAACTCAGTGGAGTTGTTTACTGGTTGAAGTAGTTGCTTTGTTCTGTGATACTTTAGTTTAATTTAGTAAGAAATAAAGTCCTCATAAAATAAATAAACTTATTGTAATTATTTGTAAGATAATGTTGGGATGAAACTTTGACCTTTCCGTACAAACATTTTCATTTTCAAGGAAAATTCTCCAACCTGCGTTCCAAATCGCTCACATAATTAAATTAGTTATTTGTGAATTAATTACAATGTTTCTGTAATAGTTATGTAGTATCGCATTAACAATGGGCAGACATCAGAAATTGCGTGCCTATTAAAATTATTTTTGTAGCTCATTTCTAGTTCCCAGCAAAACTTTGCGATTTATGATAACATTTTTTCGAACTTTTGTTTATTTATATGGTATGTATGTGGTAGTTTGATCAGAGTCGTTGTTAGCATTCGTCATAAACGAACCTCGCGCACTCTAGCAAGTCCCTGTCGGGCGTGAAGGCAGCTCCTCCGGCGAGCGCCAGCACCGCCAGCAGCGGCGCCAGCAGTATCCACATGTCGGGCTACGGTCGCGGCCGGGGCCAGGCGTCACCTCGCGCGCATACTTTCACTGCACTCACTCGCCGGCTACACATGATCACACATCACTGCACAGTCACAGTCCTCGTCTCCAGGCGCTGAGCAGTCCGCGCGTGGCTCGAGCTCCGAGGATCAGCGAGCGCGGCGCGATACTACGCGACTGCGGCGGGTGGCCGATACCGCGGCGGCGGCGGGCGGGCGCGGTCACGGGCGCAACCTTCGCTTCCGCGCGATCTCACCCTGTGACGCGACTGACGCGCGACGTGAGAAAAACTATTGCTACGCAACCGACTACGAGCCGAACGATCGGCGTCTGCGACGATATGCAACGACCATTAACTAGTTAATTCATATTTGAGCACTGACCGGACACGTCGGCCGTGATGTGGCTGACCCACGTGCTTAACTTGTGATAACTAATTTTACACATCAAACTTACACGAGTAAATTACCACAAAGTATACTGTTGATAAAGCCGATGTTCAGTACTGTACGCGGGTAGTCGGCGTGTCGAGCTCGCGTGACAGAGCCTGCCGTGCCCAATCGTTAGACAACATTTGACTTTCGCAAATCTACTCGGAGTGACTGTAACAAAAGCGAATAAACTGCTAACAAGATATTAATTTCCAAGGGCATTAAACCACAACCAAAGCTATGACTGATATATTTTTACTATAAAATAATTCATAAGTTTCAATCTCTCGGATGCACCAGATCCTGTACTTATCGTTCTCTACCGCGCGTATATCCGAACATGAATAATATTATGAGTAATATTTCAGAGTATAAATAACAGATTTAACACAAAAATATTACTTTAGAATACATTTCACTTAGTGTTGCCCAAATTCAGTCTTGGTCTTGCAGTCTTGGTCTTGTTCTTGCGTTTTTGCAAGACCAAGACCAAGAACAAGACCGCGTATTTTTAGCAAGACCAAGACCAAGACTGACCGTGCAAGACTTGAGCAAGAACAAGACATAGCCTGCAAGACTCTTGCGTCTTGCAGCTAGGACTTAGCGCTATTTCACTGAGTAGTTAGGTGTAACAGTTCGGTGTATAGGTAGGTACGCTTAGGAATTCTATGAGATGCAAAAAACTGTATCAAAGAATATGAAAAACTGGACCTATGCGCATTACGACTAATACCATAAACATAGCGAATAAAAAAATATATATTAAAATCAAACTGAGTGCATGCATAGTTATGTTTTAACCATCGGCACTTTGATAATGCGGCATCAAAGGTTTTGTACTTACTTCTCAAAGAAATTTGCCGCTTTTCGGAAGTACATGGTTATGATACACGCTTCTTTTGAAATCTAAAACAATCGTTGCCGCCACGCCGAAATCATAACATTTGTGACACTATTTGATTGCCGCCATAGGGCGTAGGTATACTCATGCAAGATAATTTCGAATTTCTTATCAAATCTTCAGTTATTTATTAATCTGCTTGATCTTTACTATGGCTATGTTAATTCAAGCTCACAATGTTCCAATTCTAATACGTTTTTCTAAGATTTAAAGTAAACTTTAATAAATAGTAATAGACTAATAGGTAATTGCAAGACTTGCAAGACTCTTGCTGCAAGACCAAGACCAAGACCAAGACTGGGAGCGCAAGACCAAGACCAAGACCAAGACCAGGTGTATTGGCGCAAGACCAAGACCAAGACTGGCTAAGTCTCGTCTTGTTCTTGCATTTGGGCAACACTAATTTCACTACAGTTAGGATTTCAGAAAAACCAGCAGTATACCACAATAATAAAAGTACTGGTATGCCAGTCTTGCTGAACGAATACTTGTTCATTGTTACGTTATTTTGATGAGAGCATTCACATGAGCAACACTGGAGTAAAGCCAGTAAATTAGGGAAGCTATCGGCCATGCTCATCAGGTCGTGGTTTGCGTGCAACATTGAGGATTTATTTAATTTGATCGCAACGTCAGCCGCGGTACACAAATAGAGTGAATCGTAAGGGGACGCCGCCACGTACCGACGGCAAATTGATTCGAATGCTATTCAGAACGATCAAGCTTTATCGAGCCAATCGAGCCGCATGGATTATACCACGTTTGTATCTAATCTGTAAAACGTAATGTTGTTTGTTAACATTTTTCATTGCATTACAGTTTTCAGCGACCTTTATAAATCCTTCAATGGACGCCAAGTGAACGGACTCGTTTCTTCTCATCGGCAGACACTTTTTGTTGCAGACCTCGTGCTGCAATTTCATCATTCGTCTAAATGTAAAACATGAATATATTAACATCGTATAATAAGTACATAATCACGTAGAGCCCTTACACTATCTGACATGTTTGGAACAGCTCCAACACGGGATGTGCACAATCCTGTTCTGTATTATTTATTCCTGATAATCCCACTATGTTGAATTCGGAACTGCACTAGTCTATATAGGAGTGTTCGTTTATTAATAAACCTGGGTATTAGGTAAATTAGCCGTATTAAATTCTACTCAACAGGGAGTGAATGAACATATGCTATGTTATCAAAAAGAAAGGTCGCCATTGCAAGCATCGTGAGCACATATATGCTCGCGATTTAATTCATGTGTTCATATGTTAGTATTAGATATCTTAGCAAGCTCTATAAAATGGTAGACATTGATTGCTACGCAATAACGATATAGTCGTAGAATTGGGCAATTTAGTAAGACCGATGCAGTCAGCGCACATCGCATAGTGGCACAAAGGAGAGATTTGTCGATGTCTGCCAGTACCTACCTATAGTACGGTTGTGAACTGTCACAAGGCTTTTTCTGTATCGCAGTATCCACTATGTTGTGGAACTGGTCTACCATCTACCATCAATAGTCTTTCAAAACCTAAGTAAGTATAGTATGAGTACGATATGAGGGTTTTCAAGAAGAGTTATGAAGGTCAGAAAGGCATCGCCAGCAGTATCGCTCATACCGCAGGCCGTCTCTGTCTAAACCACTTATTATGTATTACTATCCTGTATAACACCTCCTCTATCCTTTAAATCACCTTTCGTAAAAAATATAGCGAGGTGTGGGTGTTCTAAAAGTTCACCTTTGCCTAACTCTTTGGGGAATACGGACGTGATGTTATGTTTTGTGATTCTAAGTCATACATAGTAGGCTAATAAACCTCTATTATCTGCCTAGCCTTTTCCCATATATTTTGGGGTCTGCTTCCAGTCAAACCAGATGCAGCTGAATACTGAGTATTTTATATGGAGGGACGCCCTATCTGATTTCCACAACCCAGTTACTGGGTAATACGATACCCCTTGGTAAGACTGATTATCAGACTTTTGGGCTTCTGTCGACCCGTAACGACTATCAAAAATCCACGAATTAGAGCCAGGACCAACGGTTTAACGTACTTTCAGAGGCACGGCAGGGTCTCGGTATGTAAAGATGATCACCCATCTACAACCAACCGCGGCTAGCGTAGCTTAACCTGATCAAAAGACCCGTGCGGCTCTTACTAGAGCAAATAAATATAGTGTGGCGAAACAACGTAGCTACCTAGGCTACTATAAGGTACAGTACTTACTAGCTATCCAAGTGGCAGTGGAGCGTGTCACGAGCGGCGGTGTAAACTTGCACTTGATCGGATTCCCTTCGTCCTAGCTGTTAGCTGTTGGATAACCGGTGCTCGCTACTTTCCGGTGTGATCCACTTACTACACGTATGTTGATGTGAGTTCCGAAGTTAGGGTGGAATGTACTTGCATACTATTTTGTGTACGACCTAGGGATTATAGTATAAGTACAATGAGAGAAATCATTTTTGGGCAGTTTTTGATATAGACAATTTTGGGTACAGTATACTTAGAAGCGTTAATAAATTATTAGTTACAATATTAACAATTATTACATACTAGCTCAGTCAAAATGACTAGCTCCTGAATTGACTGAACCTCGACTTGAGCTATAGTCGAGTTCTTTTCCCTGCCTAGTTCTCGTTTCTTTTTATTTGGGAAGCCACATTAGGTTTTTGTTACATTATTCTCTGTTCTAGTTGTCACCATATCATTAATTCCCTTTTCTTTCAAATGACCTCTTATACACAATGCCTTCATCGACATAAATAAAAAGAAAAGTCCTGACTGACTGACTCATCAACGCCCAGCCCAAACCCTTGGACCTAGAAAGCTGAAATTTTATACAGAGGTTCCCTTTATAATGTAGACAAGGAATAAGGAAGGATTTTTCGAAATTCAACCCCTAAGGGAGTCATAGGGGATGAAAGTTCCGCGCGGGTGAAGCCGCTGGCAGAAGTTAGTCAATTCACATTTCCTTTGGTCATCTCATTCCTTAAATCCATATTTTCGTTGGTCTCCCTTGGTCTCACCAAAGTCTGTCACATTTAGTTACATTCATTCATCGTGTCGAAGTGACATGCGTTTCATCATACCTATTTTGCTACAGACCATCCAAGATTGCTAAGATCCGAATCTTTAATCTCTGAAAAATCCGATCCTCATAGGTATTTGAGATGGGCTGAATGATGATTTTTCTGTATCAATTACTGCATGACAATGACGAAAAAATATCGGTGACGGGAATAATGACAGAATCATGAATGATTTAATGTGAATAAGATCACGTCAATTCAATTATGAGTGCTGAAATTATCGCGGTACGGCTGAGTGAAATTATAATTAGTTATTTAGTAGACCTTGGGGTTATCTTCTAAGTAAGCCAGCAAAATTCAATTTTTCTAGGCTTTGACGAATTTGTCGCTGTTATTGCATAATGAAATTATTTTAAAATATCGATGATTTTTACATCTCATGCATGATATCGGACTCATCTAGGTAGCAAGGTCAGCAATACAAATCGATTAACACTTCAGTTTTTGAAATCATAATTACGGAGTACATAAATAAATAAGTAACTCTTGGCTATTACCTGAAATGCTGATAGCAAGGTCTCGAATAATTTTGTATCCATTGAGATGATATGTAAAAGTAACAAATACGTCAATCTAATTTTGTAACTGACTGTACCTTATTATAGTGTAAATGATAAGGTGTTGATGATGATGTTACTATGAATGCAATAATGTTATTCTTGGATTTGGTTTGCAGATAACAATATCTTAATTTACTTTAATTAACTTTTAATTTGTTGATAAAAAAAATCTTAATATGTTAAATATTAGTTTTTAATTTGTTTCATGGTTAATTGTGAGAACTCACCTATATTAATAGAGTATTATAACAAAATTAATGTTTAACTGTTCCTAGAAAACCGAATATGATAAAAAAGGGCAATGGGCAAACTTATACAATGTGTAACGTAATTAACCCAAGACCAGACACCACAATTAGAGTATTGAGTATTTTTTTTAAAGCTATCTATTATTTTTAAGAATTCTTATTACCTTACAATTACATTTAATTTTCTTTTGGCTCAACCGGTGATCTGTATGGCAAAATACCTATGTTTCTACATAATAAAAAAAATACTATATTAAAAGTTACTGAAATAGATTCAGTAGTCAATTCTGAGAAAACTACTTTAGGACTTGCGTTTATACTGTTGAGTGTAAACGAGGTGTAGCATTTTGTCTGTATATGTTATGTATTTAATGAAAAGAAATGGCGAATTTTCGCCATTTTTCTTAATATTTATTATAAGAATGTGCTCTATTCCAGATTTTTTATACATATGCGAGTCCGATAACTTAACAGACAGCTGTGCTGCTGGGGAGTTTGTTACGCCACTTCTTCTTCCCAGCTAAACCACTAGGAAGTGGTGAACGGGGGGCGTTTTTGGCGGACTGTCTTATGCAATTTTGACGTTCAAAACGAGCTGACTCTCAGCGTAGTTTAAATAAATTACTGTAATCAGTATATCCTACGGAATTAAACAGTATTATTTATTTATTTATTTTATTCTCTTCTTCTTTTTTTTTCTTCTTCTTCTTCTTTTCTTCTTCTTCTCTTCTTCTTATTATTGTTAATCCCCTATGATTGGTAAGCCGTGAACTACTTCATTAGGTACACCGATCCACCATTTGTGCATTATCAATATTATTACCACTATGAAGGTAGTCATTTGTTTCACGGTTGGCTGATAACATAACATGCATTGTTAACAATAAATAGATTTGCATGCCAAATGACGGCGCTCGTAAACTTACGACTGGCCTGTTTACGGCTCGCGACGACGGAGACGACGTTTGTTTGTACCTAGTAGGTACAGCTTCAACATAGTCTGTAGCTGGCTGTGTATAAATATGTTGGAGAGCTTGTACAAGATGAACACAGGTACCTCAACATCTAAATAGCATTTTCCCAGCTATGTTGAGGTCAGCTTCCAGTCTAACCGGATGCAGCTGAATAACATGGAGCGACTGCCTATCTGATCTCCACAACCCAGTTACTGGGTGATAAGATACCCCTAGGTAAAACTGGTTGTCAAAGTTTCGGGCTTCTGACGACCCATAACGACTGTCAAAGATCTACAAATGACAGCCGAGACCAACGGCTTAACGTGATTTCCGAGGTTCGGAGGGGTCTTAGTATGTTAAGATGGTCACCCATCCACGGATCAACCGCAGCAAGCGTAGCTTAACCTGATAAATCGACCGGTGCGGCTAAGATTACTTAGGCACAAGCCCCTCGAACACAGGTACCTATTATTATTAATTAATTAATGTAATTGTAGTAATAACAGTTCCAAAAAGAAAGAAATAAGGAGAGTTTTCAGCGTTTTACACACACTGTGCAATGACTCGGGATGTTTCGGGATATCTCGACATGGTGCGGGATTTTTAGACAGATCTGTTACATTGCTTGCCACCATTGACAACTATCATTGTTATAGAGGCAGGCAGTTCAAGGTAAAAACGAATTGGTTCCGATTAGGGCTTTTTTGTTGTTTTTTTTGGGTGGGAAATCGTCAAATAACTTTTCCTGCTCTGGGTGAAGCAGGAGGGCGTGTCAGACTTTTACTGACTAAAACCCACCCGTGTTCCCTCAGTTGCCTGTGTGCCAGGGGCCGCGGTATCTCTTTCGAACAACCCGCACCCCCGGCAGGCATCGGCCCTTGCGGACCCCACCAGTTGGTGCTGACATCTCTTTGAGGCGCGCGTGGAACACGACGCGCCATCGACCCGGGCTTGGTCCTTACCGGACAGCGAGTTAACCATTACTCGCCGTCCGCAAGCAAGCGTTTGTGCTATGTGTGGTCGATAAGCGCCTTCGTACCATCAACTATATTTAGCACATGGTTTCCGATGTGAGTGTTGGATGTACATATACAAAAAGAAACGAAATTATCTTGAAGAACAATGGGAGGAACCTGCAGGACAGAAGAGACAGGATAGGTTGATCACTTGACTTGAGCTGTTGAGAGAGATCGAGAGGTTCTATGGACAGTTAAAAACGTCAACAAGTAACCCCGTTACGAATCTGGCAAACGACCCAAGAGCTAGATTGACCCGACACCAACAACATCCCGGACGTCAGCTGGTATGAGATTTGGATGGCTCTGAAACACCATAAAAAAGCAAGACACCAGGTGATGACGGAGTTACGGCCGAACTCATGATGGCAGAAAACCCGTTCTTGAGGCCCTCCAGAACCTGTTTGATTCCGTCATATTCGAGGGCAAAACGCCACACGCATGGAACAGAGTTGTGGCCGGTGGGGGTACGTTTCTTTAAGAAGGGTGAGAATACCCTTCTTAAGAATTATAAGCCCATCTCACTTCTGAGCCATGTCTACAAGCTGTTTTCAAAAGTCATGTCAATTGTTGGAAAGCCTCCCACAAGGTGGACCGATGACTTTGTGAAGGCCGCAGGAATCCGCTGGATGCGGGAAGCACAGAACCGTTCAAAGTGGCGGAGCTTTGGGGAGGCCTATGTCCAGGAGTGGACGTCTTTCGGCTGAAATGTTGATGATGATGACGAAGCTTTCCCATAATACTGTTTTTACCTCTCTCTGGTAGTAATCTGTTTTGATAAGGTATACACTAGCATAACTAATAATAGTGCTTTGTTACACTGAAGATTTTATGGTGTTTTTTTTTTAATTAGTCTACACTGCCCCACTGCTGAGCAAAGCCCTCGCCCAAATCTGTCCTCTATGGTGTTACTTGGTATTAAATTGTTTGTTTTTATTATTAATATTATAACAATAAACTTAAGTTGTGGTTGGTTCTCTATGTATCGATCGTTTTTGCATCCTGTCGATGCAAGCCTGTGCCTGCCTTTAAGTTTGTGTAGTATTTTTATAAAGCAGTAAAATTTTGATTTATTCCTTGATATTGCTTAGACTCCTACTGTATCTAGGATATTGGCAAATGAAGTCATGATTATTAAAACAGCTTATTTTTTTAAAGTATTCGAATAATTCGAATATTACCCGAAAAAAAAAACGAATATTCGAATATGAAAAGTTCCGAATATTTGCAAGCATGTTCCTATGGAAAATCACTTGAAAGATATAGCAAACCTCCTCTTCTAAAACAGTAGCTTTATATAGCAGGTTTTGCAGGCATTACCTACGTTTCACAAAAATTGCACATAAAAATATGTGCCTAATTTTCTTACGTCGATATGTATGTTGTTTCCGGGACCAACTGGGCATGGTGAGTATTCAGCGCGATGCCCGATATAAATAGCCATGAAGTAGTTTTCCCGCCACACTCGTAGTGTCGTTAACTTGATACATTAGGTAGGAAGGACGTCCGGAAAGCCGGGCGTTGAGACGGGCTGCTTTACATCCTTCCATCGTGAGATTAGATGTCCAGATACCTATTTATAATTTTTTGACTTCTTTGACATAACGTTATTTTATTTATTTTATTATTTGTGTACACAGTAAATTACATAGGAGATACGGCATAATTAAACAATTCATTACGCTTATCTCGCATTGTACGGAAATCCTATACAATGCGAGATCAGGTTATACTGCAAATGTATAGCATGATGTGTAGCCGTGTGTACAAAGGTACTGCTTATTTTTTAAGAAATTTCTTCCAACATAAGTGATGAAAATACTATTTTAGGCTTCAGAGTAAATTGATTGATTCAAACTAACTCTACCGAACAGCAGACTAGCCGCGTCATCACTCACCAATGTGACTGGAACTGCGCAATCTGAAAATCTTTAGCCTTTCTTCTCAGAGTAAACAGATAGGAAACGCCGACGGACCTCATCTAATTAAAAAAAAATATGTTTGACGTGTAAGAGTGGTGGAACAAACCTACTTACAGAAATAAAATCATTTATAATTTATCATTTATCGTCCATCAAATAGTTTGACTATGCAGATGGTACTAACTCGAGGAATTCTATTGACATTGTAATAGGGTAAAACACTTATTTTTGAAAAGTGTCATAATTAGTTTCTAGAGTGCTAATAAACCACTAAAAAAAACATAACATTTATATTTAATCGATTAGTGCCATAAAAATGCATTTAAATTTTAAATTTTCAAATTTCGCGCGTAATTTGAGGAAAACGCTGGACGCAGTAGACGCCATATTGCTCTGTGGGTATGACGTCAGTTTGCTAAAAACAAATGCGCTGATATATTTTTATGACAATTGTTTATAATTAAAAAAAAAAGAGTTATTGTTCTATTATCGTTGGTTTGCTGTTCCTGAATGCAAAATATTATTTAAATAAAAATTACTTTGGTTACAAAAATAATAAAAGTACAAAGTTGCTCAGTTGACATGCCGTATGACGAAATAACATGGCGGCTACTATTTCATGGTGTTCAAAAACAGATTAAAAAAACTGAAATCTTCAAATTGTATTTTAAAATTTATTTTGTTGTTTCATGAACTAAAACTAACATTTTCCGACTGCATTTTGGCTAAGCTATCTCAATAATATAGTGTTTTTAGATTTTTTCTCGTATAGAGTAAAATACCCTATTGTGTCTAATGAACAATGCAACAATCAGTACTATTCGAATACTTTCGCTGAACCCTACCTAGCTACCTAATTGGATATCACATTTTCAGTTCCGCTTGTTTTTCGGAACATTTCAGCGGTCGCTCATGCGTGTCGATGGTTGTCACGTCACGGGCATTGTTCCACGACGTGGCTCGGCGCGTAGGCCGGTTTTTTTCTCGTCTGGCGGACGTCCAGGTGTTTTGGCGGTCTTTGTCAATGTTGAATTTATTAATACCCTACATCGCATTGTTTTTCAGTCGAGGTTAGCGACATCGCTTAATCGTCCGCCCTTTGTTGAAGTTATTTACCTTATCGTGTTTATTGCAAAATGCAAATATAGTTATAATTCTTTTCCCCTCTTTAACTTTTCTACAAACACAATAACTACTGTGCTTTACCTAGGTTTAAGCCCCATAAAATTTAATGAAACGGAATTACTTATTTAAACGTTATTTATTGTTTTTGTGCACTATTTAGTCACATCTTCTGCTGCATGGACGTTAAACAGTGTCAATTGAACTTGCGTAACGTCGTCTGGTATTCAAAAAATTTAATTATTTGGGTGTTGGTAGCGGGTGATCAAAATAAATCCGGCATGCGAGTGTGTGCCAGATCGCAGCAGAGTACGCGAAGCCGCCGCCCGCCGCGCCGCCGCTCGCCCGGGCAATGCGCGAGAGCACTGCGATGCGACGCACCGCTAACCGGTGTGAACCGGACAGATGTGCGACAATTAACACCTTCAGCTTTGAATCGAGTTAAAAGGGAGCTCGACTGGGGGTTTGATTGGGCGTCGGTCGATTGTAGATATTCTTTAATGTATAACCTTATTTTAAAGCAAGGTGTCACAATCAATTTCACTTTTCAATTTGTAAAACCGGAAAAACTACTTAGACTACAAAGCCATATTATGAAATTAATTGGTTCTTTAGTATGAAATATTAATTGGAATAAATTCTGAACTAGTACAATTTTCCTGTTTATCACCTTGCCATAATGATTTACTCAAGACCTATGCAAATTTCTGTCTGCCAATTAGGTTTGGTATTTCATTATCTATGAAACAATAACTAATTTATTTTTTGTGTTTTATCTATACCTAGATTTCA
Source organism: Antitype chi (assembly GCA_947359405.1). Taxonomy (NCBI): domain Eukaryota; kingdom Metazoa; phylum Arthropoda; class Insecta; order Lepidoptera; family Noctuidae; genus Antitype; species Antitype chi. The sequence goes on from OX375812.1 coordinate 7,766,751, forward strand.
TGGGGGCAGTAGAATGTATTATTATTATATACATATTTAAGTTATTCATCGCGTTTAAACTAGACAAACTATGAATAAAAGAAATATTAGGTCTTTACCTATGAAATTGCCGTTTTGCAGTACTGGCCATTTCAAATCAAAATAATTTTTGTTTGGGTAAGAATTCTAATTTCAAATTAATTTTATTTTAAAAACATGGATTTTTTTTTCCAAAAGTGGTCATTTGTTTATTGATTAGTGTTACATTTTCATCGCATTTCAATCTTTTTCGTCATCATGGATACGTTAAAAATTCGAGTAATTATGGAATATGAGTACCGTCGTGGCAGCAACGCGGCACAAGCGGCACGCAACATCAACGACGTTTACGGAGCTAACACTACAAACCAACGCACCACCTGTTATTGGTTTGCTCGCTTCCGTTCTGGAAATTTCGACCTGAAAAATGAACCTCGCGGTCGTCCGAAGACTTTGGTCGACAATGACGAATTAAAGGCCATTGTGGAAGCTGATGATACACAATCTACGGCTGAATTAGCAGCAGCTTTCGACGTTAGCGTCAAAACAATATTGGTCCATTTGCGTCAAATTGGCAAGGTAAAAAAGCTTGACAAATGGGTGCCCCACGAACTCAATGATCGTCAGCACGAAGTACGCGTCGAGACGTGCCTTGCACTGCTCAACAGACACACAAATGAAGGAATTTTGAACCGCATTGTTACCTGCGATGAAAAATGGATTCTGTTTGATAACCGCAAGCGCTCAGCAAGTTGGTTGGATCCTGGTTCAGCACCTAAACAATGCCCTAAACGAAAACTTACCCCTAGAAAAGTGATGGTCACTGTTTGGTGGTCTAGCGCCGGTGTGATTCATCACAGCTTCTTACCAAACGGGGTGAGCATTACTGCAGATGTGTACTGTGAAGAACTGAACACAATGATGGAGAAGCTGGCACATCTCCAACCAGCATTGGTCAATCGCTCGTCTCCGCTGCTCCTGCACGACAACGCGCGACCTCATACTGCACAGCAGACGGTCTCCAAGTTGCAAGAACTGGGGTTGGAAGCTCTCCGTCATCCGCCCTACTCACCAGACCTTGCGCCTACAGACTACTACTTTTTCCAGAATTTGGATAACTTCTTGGCGGGAAAAAAATTCAATACCCGAGAGGCAGTACAAAATGCCTTTGAAGAATTTGTTGCCTCCCGTCCAGCTGATTTCTTTAAGAAGGGCATCAATAAACTGCCACTGCGATGGCAAAGATGCATTGATTGCATGGGTGATTACTTCGATTAATACAAATAAAAAATACATGAAAAAAATTCGTTTAAATTTTTTCATACAAAACGGCAATTTCATAGGTAAAGACCTATTATGTAGGTCAAGAAAATTAAAAGATTTCTGGAACCGTGAGTACTGAGTATTTTGTATTTTTTTCGTTTGTATGGACCTAGTTGCTGCGGCCGTTACAAGGATTTGGCTCCAAATTGGAATGCATTGACCAGCTTTAAATGTCAGTTAAACATAATTTACTGGAACTATTTTTGTCAGCTAGTAACTATTTCGGAAATACCCTTGCGACGTGTCACATTTTGGAAAAGAAACATTTGTAATTATCGTAGGTATTACAAATAATACTTGTCGAAATGATGTAAACCTCCGTTCAAACATCAAAAATACTTATAAACCTAAACAAAGATTCGCCCCGAATTAATAAATAAATATGAAAGAGACCCACGAAATAGACTACAAATTACAGTGTTACTTTAATATAAATCACACCTTTAAATACAAATAACGATTATTTCCCACGTATCAACATGATTCCTACTTCCAACCAACAATGGGGCATATTCATAAACGTTGATTAAAGTTAGGAGATGTTTAAACGTGTAAAATGTATGATTAAACAGTAGCTAATCATTACTTAACTTTAAGCAACGTTTACAAATAAGGGGGTATATTTTAACCAAGTCTGTTAAGATCGCGTGACTAAACTGCAGTGAATTGCAAACTTTACAATACTTAGGATTCAAAACAAATACTTTTGCCTTTGATACTGTCAACTCGTAGTCAACTATGTTACTACAGACTGGGAATAGTCCTTTAATTGTTATTAATGCTGCTTTAAGTTTTTCGATAACTTTAACTTAATATTTAGGTACCTTTAAAGCTTTGTGTGCATTTCCTTTGCATCTACCAGCAATACCATGCAACTAGGTGTTGGCAAATGAAAATATAATTAATGCTGAGACGCAAGACTCTTAGGTCATCACATCCTTTATATTATGACCTTTCTTTCGGGGGGAAACCTTCAAAAGACGCCCAGACTTTAGGGATAAGACCGGGGTGTCGGGATTTTTACCTCACTAAAATCACCCCGGTGGTCATCATCCACATAAATACTGTTGCATATTACCTCGAAGAGGCATCGTTATCTCTCAAAAACCCGTATTATATTAAGACCTTGCCTCTCAGCATTAATTCAAAATTAAATACAATAAAAGATTTCATTACGAAAAAACGCTGTTCTGTAGGAAGATATTTTATTAGCGACTCTACAGTCATGCCTTTTGGGAGAAGGACACAAATACCGCTCAGCACAAGACAATGATACTTGTACATGTACGTAGGGTATTTACGACTATAACACTGATCAAAATGATCATTATAACTAAAAGCCGTGTTTGAGATTTCCCATCGGCAAAAATGACTTGACGAATGATTGTCTATGTATGTATACAATCAAGTCTATCCGACTAAACAGACAGCTGTGCTGCTGAGGAGTTTGTTCCGATACTTCTTCTTCCCAGCTAACGCACTAGGAAGTGGTGACGGGTGGGCGTTTTTGAGGGGACTGTCTTATGTATTTTGACGTTCGAAAAGTGCTGATTTTCAGCCTAATTTAAATAAATGACTTTTGATTTTTGCATACATAATTTTATTCCGTTCTTACTCTTTTTGGGGATGAATTTTCGAATACTCAAACTCAAAGGATTTATTTTAAATTAGCTGTTACCAGCAGCTTCGCCCGCGTGGAGGTCGAAAAGTATCTCACAGGAACGTACTATCGGGATAAAAAGTGTCCTATGTGTTATTCCGGGTGACGAACTATCGGTGTCCCAAATATCCAAATCCATTCTGCTGTTGTTGCGTGATCTAGTAACAAACAACCAATCATCCAAACTTTCACATTTATAATATTAAGTAGGATAGTAGGATAAACCAATTACTGGCACTTTTAATCTCTCATGGGGTCGGTCCATTCCAAAGCGTAGTAGATACCAACTATGGAGAAGAACGGGCAAGAAACTCCACGGACACTTATAAATCAAAATTTTCTTACGAAAAATTGGTTAAATCATTCATGTTGAAAATCCTTTTTTCATGCTTACCTACGTTCTTTTAGGACCTTTTGTGTCAACTGTCAAGCTTCTAGACCCACCTGCTTTGGCTATGCGTAATCTCTAAGCGAATTTAAGATTTGTGCTGAGTCGATGTTTTCATAATCAAGCATCGGGTTGGGTGAATTGTAGTGCCTGTATCGCATAACTGTCTTCTGTGAAACATAACTGAGCATTAGGAAATTATATTTGTTATGTGTCAGCACGTCACCGTCTGCTGCCGAACAACTCGATCCTGTTACGTTGATCCGTCTTTCGTCATCATCTGCCTTACATATTTCCAAGTATGTTAAGGGTTGGTCGGTTAAGGTCAAGGTCGGCTCCCAATCTATCCGGATGCAGCTGAATATCTGTATTTTACGTAAGCCGATTACCTGTATGACCTACACAAGTCAGTTACTGGGTAATACGATACCCCTTGATAAGACTGGTTGTCAGACTTTCGGGGTCCTGACGACCCCTAACGACTGTCAAAGATCTACGAATAACTGGTGGTACCAACGGCTTAATATTCCCAGGCGCGGAGGGATATCGATAAGTAAAGATCACCCATCCACGGAAGCAACGCGGCTAGCGTAGCTTAACCTGATCCCTCGACCAGAGCGGCTGTTATACTTAGCCAAGAGTCTCACTAAATACCGAAAAATTTATAATTATAGGCCTTTAATAAGCACACAAGAGGACGGTTTACTTATCTTTTCAAACAAACTAAAAATCAATATTGTACCATGATACGATCTTCGAAGCAGACGTATCTACTTGTTAGTCGATGTTGCATGACCATAAAGTTGGTAGTGACGTTATTTTCATGGAGTGAGGACACGGTCTCCACGCATAGGGAACTGGGTCACGGCATGTCAATACGATGCAGTCCTTTGTTTCAAGAAGTAGGTTGAGAGTTATCCTTTGATTAGGCGTATTTGTTGTTAGCAATAAAGCTTAAGTAAATAGAGATCTGTGGACCTAGTGTAACGTAATTTCGAACGATTTTAAATTTGAAAATACTCGCCTCGCACATAATATTCATTATGGGCTGATTTTTCTCAATAGTCAGATAACTTTTATCTGAGGAATAAATACGTCGATTTGACAACTTTTGTATAGAAAATATGCCAAACTGTCAGATTTATTCTTCAGATAAAATTTATCTAAATATTGAAAAATCAGCCCTTAGTTGTATTGTTTTTATAATACATAATTAAAGTGCTTATACAGGGTGTCCGATAATTAAACGATAACCTTGAAATGGTTCATGGTAGAACTAATGGCCATTCAGAAAAAAAAACATTTTTATTTGTATGGAATTTGTGTGTCTTTGGATATGTATTTAAATTTTGTGTCACCGCCTACTGAAATTAAAGTTATTTTTCAGTTTGTAGTTTTTTTCGGAAGTCGGTTGTTTTTTTAAAATATTTTTTTACAGAAAAAAACCTATTTTTTTCTGAATGGCCATTAGTTCTACCATGAACCATTTCAAGGTTATCCATTTAATACCGGACATCTTGTATATATAAAATTACTAACTGACCCAACAGACGTTGTCCTGTCTTAACTATGAATATTGAGTTAGCATTATAAAAAAAAATTGGGGTGGAGCACCCTTAACATTTAGGGGTATGAAAAATAGATGTTGGCCGATTCTCAGACCTACCCGATAAGCACACGAAATTTTATCAAAATCGGTTCAGCCGTTTCGGAGGAGTACGGGAACGAACATTGTGACACGAGAATTTTATATTTAAGATATAAATACTTTATTGTGCATCAGAAAATACACAATAAAAAAAACATTAAGTAATCAATAACATTTATTAAGACTTTATTAATATTAGGTCTTTACCTATGAAATTGCCGTTTTGCAGTACTGGCCATTTCAAATCAAAATAATTTTTGTTTGGGTAAGAATTCTAATTTCAAATTAATTTTATTTTAAAAACATGGATTTTTTTTTCCGAAAGTAGTCATTTGTTTATTGATTAGTGTTACATTTTCATCGCATTTCAATCTTTTTCGTCATCATGGATACGTTAAAAATTCGAGTAATTATGGAATATGAGTACCGTCATGGCAGCAACGCGGCACAAGCGGCACGCAACATCAACGACGTTTACGGAGCTAACACTACAAACCAACGCACCACCTGTTATTGGTTTGCTCGCTTCCGTTCTGGAAATTTCGACCTGAAAAATGAACCTCGCGGTCGTCCGAAGACTTTGGTCGACAATGACGAATTAAAGGCGATTGTGGAAGCTGATGATACACAATCTACGGCTGAATTAGCAGCAGCTTTCGACGTTAGCGTCAAAACAATATTGGTCCATTTGCGTCAAATTGGCAAGGTAAAAAAGCTTGACAAATGGGTGCCCCACGAACTCAATGATCGTCAGCGCGAAGTACGCGTCGAGACGTGCCTTGCACTGCTCAACAGACACACAAATGAAGGAATTTTGAACCGCATTGTTACCTGCGATGAAAAATGGATTCTGTTTGATAACCGCAAGCGCTCAGCAAGTTGGTTGGATCCTGGTTCAGCACCTAAACAATGCCCTAAACGAAAACTTACCCCTAGAAAAGTGATGGTCACTGTTTGGTGGTCTAGCGCCGGTGTGATTCATCACAGCTTCTTACCAAACGGGGTGAGCATTACTGCAGATGTGTACTGTGAAGAACTGAACACAATGATGGAGAAGCTGGCACATCTCCAACCAGCATTGGTCAATAGCTCGTCTCCGCTGCTCCTGCACGACAACGCGCGACCTCATACTGCACAGCAGACGGTCTCCAAGTTGCAAGAACTGGGGTTGGAAGCTCTCCATCATCCGCCCTACTCACCAGACCTTGCGCCTACAGACTACTACTTTTTCCAGAATTTGGATAACTTCTTGGCGGGAAAAAAATTCAATACCCGAGAGGCAGTACAAAATGCCTTTGAAGAATTTGTTGCCTCCCGTCCAGCTGATTTCTTTAAGAAGGGCATCAATAAACTGCCACTGCGATGGCAAAGATGCATTGATTGCATGGGTGATTACTTCGATTAATACAAATAAAAAATACATGAAAAAAAATCGTTTAAATTTTTTCATACAAAACGGCAATTTCATAGGTAAAGACCTATTATCTATGAGAGATACTAATTGTGCTTGTAGCAAACATTTAAACCATAATACTGTTGAAATTCGCCCTTCGCATCTTCGATTAAAAAGACACCTTTCAGAGGAGATTTTTCAGAAGTGATTCTTGAGTGATGAGAAAGAAGCTTGTACTAAAGAGATTTATCAATTGTGATAGCAATGACGTTTTTTTCCCTAATAAACTATCCACAATAAGACCTTATTTATATTGTAAATAATATTCTGAAAAATGTATACCATGTGCTCCCCTAAAATCACGGTCATTATAATATGGCCAAGCAAAAAGCGGAAAAAATCACGGCACGATTTCCATACACGTTTCCGGAAAGCAATGTGTATTGTATATGGTTAATCATACGCCAGTGACGTAATCCGCGAACCCCTTCACTAGTCGTCCTTGACAATGCTTGGTATTTGGACCATTTCGCGTGTTTACTCAAATTACATTGGAATTTTCTAACTTGAGTCTATGTTGCCCATAAATTACCCGATGAATAACTTGTGTGTATGGGGAAAATGTTATGTTAGTTGTGCTACCTAGGAAAAGTAAGCACTATGTATTGCAACTGTATTTGTCTGCCCTCTAAAGTGATAAGCTGGTAGGTATTTTTTTTTATTTTCAGTTGTAGGTAAGAAGAGCCCATAGACTGTTCTTTTATGATTTTTTTTAAGCAAAATCTTTTTTACACGCTTTATATTAGCTTCACTTGTATGTTTGTTTATTTGTATGTATGTTTGTATGTAACCGACTCCTTAGAGCGCGATTTTTACCCACTTTAAACGGTCAGATTTCATTGAAACTTTGTAAACTTGTCGAGGACCGATGACAATTCAATAATTTAAAAAAAAATTGAGAAAAAAAAAACACGTTTTTGTAGTTAGCAGAACTAAAAAATAGAAAATAAATAATAGTTTGAAACTAAAAAAACACGCTTTAAAAACCAAACCAAAAAAGGAGAAAATAATTTAATTCAATTAAAAAGCGTGGGGTCCTTGACATTAATTGATTATAAAAATACCTCAAAAGGCACCCCACGCTTTTTAATTGAATTAAATTATTTTTTAAGTTTTTAAAGCATGTTTTTTAGTTTTTTATACTATTATTTATTTTACATTGAAGTAAAAATATATAAAACAAACAGCAAATCTCACATCAGCTAATTAGTCGACTCGCACAAATTAACTCGCCCGGATCGGGCTAATCGTCACTTTTAAATTTTCCTATAGGCGTCTTGCACGTAGATATTTTATTTGTTGGCGAATTTACAATTCCAGAAATACGTATTAGGCAACTGGCATGTTTTGTATTTATTGTAATAAGTTAGTGTACCTACGTTTTCCTGTTTTTTTTTGTTTATTTATCGTTTTATTCAAAAAGTGCCAATTTTGCCTGACTTGGGCGAGTAAATATGTGCAATTCTACTTATAAGACCTCACATCTATCACTGCAGCAAATGCTAAAAGGATACGTAAAGTTCAATATTTAAATTTTTCTTGTCACATAAAAAATGCATACATCGATTTTATATTTTCGTCGTCCAACGTCATATATCTCCTTAAATAAATATAGGCGGACCTTTCGTGTATCGCCGCCGCCGGCAGCCGGCCCGCATTGATTCACGAAATTTAACTTTAAAATTCTATGGTAGTGGTTTGACTGACATCTCGCTGACACGAGGCTTACATCAGCTTATTGATTTTGTTTAATTTTAGAAGATACTTGGTACTATTTAAACCTCCAGTAAACCTTTCGTTTAAATTATTAAATAGTTGGATGACGTATTGACCTAGGGTAGATAATTAGATATGTGCAGCTACAGAGAAACTTTAAAATTAATTTTGTATAAGCTAAGCAAATAAATGGTAGGTTAGTTAATTATAACGCAGGACCAACATATACCATGCAGTAAAGCTGATATTCATTGCTTATATGTTTTTTGTCGACGAATATATCATTGACAAAAAATTAGGTACAAAACAATGACGCGCCAAGTACAGGCGACATTGAAGTTAAATCAGGAGACACAAAAAATATACCAGAATGTTATGTTGCCAACCATTACCTACTATTCGGATTCGTCAAAAAGAAGGTTCTTATAGTTTTGCTAGAGCAATGAATGTTGTATGAAGAAGCATTAATAAAGAGTTAGTATGTACACTTAAAACAATGTACGGTAAAGGGAGCTCCGACAGTTAACGGCGATCACGCTATAATCAGGTCGTGTCACGTCAAGAGACACGCCGCCTGAACAATTATTACTAACGTCTTTGAATGATCTTATTCTTCATAAGGCCGCCCATTGTATGTTTTTAGTGTTAAATGTTTTATTTTTGGCATGTATTATCTGGTGTACAATAGAGCATATATAAATTAAGCATTTTGATAGGTAATACTTCTTGTTATACACGGGGATCGTGCGGTCTATGGCCCTGTATGGGGCGCTCGTGTTGGCGGACACCCTGAGGGCCTGTAACCTGTAACGTCGTAATATTGCGGAGGCCGCAGAGAGCAATGGCTAAGGGTGATAAAGATGTACCGTACGATCGCCTACGAAGCAGCAACTCTTCTGGCCGGATCAACACAAAAAAAACGACTGCAAAAATTCTTGCGTCCCTATATCGCTGGCTTAAGGTGGAGTTAGCGTGTGGTCAGTCTCCGGTTCCTCGGGAATTGGAGGCAGGAAGGACTGAGCTCCGTCAGATCCTAGTGGCTGAATGGAAGGAGCGATTTGCATAACTCAGGTGGGGGCTCGCCACAGTAGTGGCGGTAAGGGCTGGATGGAGACACAGCATCGCGCCCACAGTTTCGGCTGACGCAGGCTCTTTCTGGACACGGATGTGGTTTCGAGAAGTACCTGCTCTACATAGACTGGGAGCGGACGCCCGCTTCTCATTACTTTGTGGACTACCCTGAAGACACGGCGCAACAGAACTGGAGAAGTGCTCAGCTTTGCCCTACAGCGCTATGCCTTCGTCACGACACTTGGTGCGGGTGATTTCTCTTTTTCGGCCGTGGTTCTGCAGCCTATGACCAGAAGCAAAATCGCGTGGGATGCTTTCACCTCTTTTTGCGAGGAGGTGATGCATACAAAGGAGGCAGTGGAGAGGGAGAGAGCATACGTCTCACTCCACCCGGCAGAGCATACCTATAGACTGATAAAAATGATAAGCAGCAGAAACCATTAATAATCAGACTATAAAAAAAAATCAATAGATCATTTTACAATCGCTCAAAAACCGTTAATGAATTGTTATTAGTGGTGTTTTAAGCGGTTGTTCAATGTGATGTTGATAAATGAAGATAGTCTAATTTGCATTACAAAATGTGTTTGCGTAAAAGTACTCTTATTGCAATCAATCTACTCCAAAAATACGCCCTTTTTTCCTCATGGTTACCCTTCGTTTGGGGAGAACTCCACTGTTCCTTCTACTACCATATGTAAGTCGGGCGGCTGGAAGATACATGTACATTCGCCGCTCCCCCGACTGGTATGCCACTTCTTTGTGCCTGAATCTTCGAGCGACGATACAGCCCCAGTTTCACAACCCTTCCTTATGGTGGCCGGAAATCATTAAGCACCCTTCGACGCCCGGCTGCTCTTCTTACTAGAAGGGCGTATTTTTCGGAGTAGATTGCAATAAGAGTACTTTTTGCGCAAACACATGTTGCAATGTAATATACACTATCTTCTTTTATCAACATCACATTGAACAATCGCTTAAGACATATCACTAATGACAATTCATTAGCGGTTTTTTGAGCGATTGTAAAATGATCTAATGATGATTTTTTTATAGTCTGATTATTAATGGTTTCTGTTGCTTATAATTTTTATCAGTCTATACCTAGGTATGCTCTCCCTATCACGAATTTAGGATGTCTGAAATCCGGAAGCATACTACCGTCAATCGGTCAATTAAGTCTTACCAATGTTTTGTTATTGCTATTTGCCATTTGAGGCTTTACTTGCTAGAGTCCTTGTCGATGTGCTAACATGAACTCCTTTTAAGTTTGTGCCGATCATGTGTATGCATTAAAATTGGCTTGCATCAACGACAGAGGCAACTGCAGCCACCCGCAACGCACGCCGCTTACATTTTCGAGTACCTACGGTGCTCAACACTAGCGGCACATTGTCAATGGCTAGACGCGGTAGACGCGTGTCGACTGCTGCAGTTGACGTGTGCCGGTCGTGTGTAAGTATGCGCACTTAAGTCAAGCAGTAAGCTGGTCACTTCTTTTTTTATTGGTATCCAAATCCTAAAAGAACACTCCTCCCTAGGAATATACAATTGTTCCCGAGTTGTTGTCGTTGAATGAATTCCAAATATAGCGAACAACAGATGGAGCAATAAATCACAATGTACGGATATTGCGAACTCTATAACCGGCTTTCTAAAATTAATATATCTATGTAAATTGTACGGTGCTATAGAAAGCTTAGATGCAAAATATTTGATGTGCTATTTTTATATCCATTAGCTTACACAGCTGATGGGTAGGTCATGGTTTTATTAATCCCTAGGCGTTCGATATGACCAAGGTTTGGCGTGAAATATTGTAATTAAAATCGTTAATATTGGACTATGACATAGAGCCTCATAAAACCGAATTCATTTTTCCAAATCTGTAGATAGTTATGTTCAAACTATTTCGTAACAGCGAAAGAACTTTTGTAACGGTTATTTTTATATGAGGTGACATTAATACGGTGAATAAACTTTAACGCTTTGACACACTGCTGATGAAACTTCCGCAGTAAAGGTCTGCGTGTGATTTTCGCCAAAAAAGGAGCCCAAGGACGTTCGTTAATGAGTTACGCAGGTTACTGCGTGACTGCGATCAAGGCTCTTTCGATTCACCAGTTGTTTGTTGCTGCCCCTTTATAGCACCGTTTACGTTTGCCGTTTGCATGGGTATATATCTATTATAATTACTATTATACACACAACTGGTACTCACTCTTGTTATTATTCGGAAAAGATGTAACCTAATGGTGCAGTTTTATGGCGTTTCGAATTTCATTTCATTTTGGGAATTCTTTCGTTTGAAAAGAAAGAAAGATGAAAAGAAAGAAAATATATTTATTTAGCACATACTAAAAAGTATCTAACTTTATAATAGTCCATAGCAATAACATTATCCGCCCTTTAGGTCTCGTTGCAGTCGGGTAAAATAATAATTACCAGAAAATGGCAGTCTCAATTACAATTGCAATTAAAAAAGACGTGAAAATCTATCTATGTCCGAAGAAACAAGATTTGCGTAATCTGCTTTATTTATTACTTCCTAAACGTAGTTTAGTTTTCACGAAAACTCGCGACGCTCAGCGCCATCTACTAAAATTTAACGAAAATGTTTAAGGCGATAGCGGACTGAGCACAGATGAACGCCAGCTCGGCTTTACGACTGTAGACGCGATTCGAGCGCTACTCCGCTTCGTGTTGCTCAAATATTCCACAAGATGGCTGCCAGAGAAAACAATTGAATATCTCTCAGGGATGTTTTCATGCTTCAGGCTCCAGGCGTAAACAAGCGATAAGTAACTTTGTTCGAGTGATTAGCATAATTCTAATTAGATTAACACTTATAAATTGTTGAGGCATGCAGTTTATTATATTTACGGTTTGAGAGAAGCTTCAAAATCAAGTTATAAAACTTACATTTTATTATTAATATTACTTCGGTCTAAATAGTATCTAGATAATAATTAATACAATTGGTTTAAAAAAAAAGTTCTTATTATTAAAATGGTGTTCTTACCTACGTTAGACATAGCGCCCATAGTCATAAACGAATGAACTGATAGGTACAGGTTTGCCTAATGGCATGCCATTACGTCTATAAGCTACCTACACCCTAACCGAAAAACTGTAAAAAAATTACCATTCAACATTTAATTAATGAGAGTCAACTGAACTGTAAAGTCGCATCAAAATATTTGTTGATCTCACTACGTATAATTTCTGTGTTCGGCCGAATTGCTGTTCAATTTGGTGTGTTGCGAGAGGCAGCGTAAATTTACATTGGCGAGCAAATATTTACCCACCAGGCCGCCGCCCGGTCGGTAGCTCGCCGCTGAAAGCCAGTGTCACATCGAGTTGACCCCTTGTCCATTCAGCCTACAAATACTGATTGACTTTTCTATTGATAAGCTTGCACGCCTTTGAACACCGTGCCTGTGAACTTTCACATTCAGAACCGGAATTAGAAAAGTTTGTGTCACCAATATTGTAGATTCTTATAAATTTCTTGTAGCAATTCAGAGAGTGGTGAAGGGTTTATTTTAAAAGGGCAATATCCGTCGTTGAGTATGCTTAAAAATCACTCGTACAAACCTTGAAATAAGAGGACGAATTTAATGAGAGTTCGCGTCTCTCAACGTTATATTTATCTATTTACTCTGATGATAGTGGGAGGTCCTTGAAGGCACTTTACAAGAGACTGTATAGAAAAATCGTTCAAACGAAAGACAATAGATACGTAATTCAAATAAACATCGTCCCACTCCTATCGGAATACACTTAAGTCGCTCCTCATGCAAATTACATTTTGAAAGTGTTCGAATTTTCAATAAAACAACCCCACGCTCTGAACGGAGACATCAGTAATTTCTTCAAAGAATAACTCCCTGTGGTTGAGCTTATCTCTCCGTGTTGTTCGGCAGGGAGGCACCAACTTTTAATGCCAAGTCCAAGAGCGGAATCTTCAAGAAACGACACTAATGTCTCCTCAAACTTAGCAAAACTCGTTCATGTTTTATGAAAGGAATATGAAAATTGCTTTGAAAGACAGTTTAAAGTATACAATATAGGCAGCAGTTGAAAGTTCTGGGTCAAAACTCAAGTTTGTACGATAAGCCAAACATATTCGTCTTCAACTAATAGATAGTAATTGATCTCGCGAACCGCTTTTAAGACTTCCGTTGGCGAGGGCCAGGTTCACAGAACAGTGAAACTTCGTCATGGATTATCTAGTATATTGTAATAATAACAATGTGGCAATAGGGACGAAATAACTCGGCCGGCATATCATTTTAATAAGGTGGGCACAGACAGACCTTTCTGATGACAATATATCTACCTTTTGCGTTTCGTTTGCAGTTCCCTTCGAATGATGATCGTTCGGTTGCCAATGACCAACCTGTTGACTTAACCCCTTATTGCCTTTTACGACACTTTCGGGAGGACCCTTTCTTTGCCCATAATGGTCTACACAAACACTTTAAGGAGATTATTTGTATATTCATGTACAGCAGTAGGGTCGTTTATTGGAACGAACTGGAGGTGTTATAACGCTAAATCGTCACGTAACAAAAAAGCGTTATGCCCCTCCATACGACATAATATTAGGTCTTTACCTATGAAATTGCCGTTTTGCAGTACTGGCCATTTCAAATCAAAATAATTTTTGTTTGGGTAAGAATTCTAATTTCAAATTAATTTTATTTTAAAAACATGGATTTTTTTTTCCAAAAGTAGTCATTTGTTTATTGATTAGTGTTACATTTTCATCGCATTTCAATCTTTTTCGTCATCATGGATACGATAAAAATTCGAGTAATTATGGAATATGAGTACCGTCGTGGCAGCAACGCGGCACAAGCGGCACGCAACATCAACGACGTTTACGGAGCTAACACTACAAACCAACGCACCACCTGTTATTGGTTTGCTCGCTTCCGTTCTGGAAATTTCGACCTGAAAAATGAACCTCGCGGTCGTCCGAAGACTTTGGTCGACAATGACGAATTAAAGGCGATTGTGGAAGCTGATGATACACAATCTACGGCTGAATTAGCAGCAGCTTTCGACGTTAGCGTCAAAACAATATTGGTCCATTTGCGTCAAATTGGCAAGGTAAAAAAGCTTGACAAATGGGTGCCCCACGAACTCAATGATCGTCAGCGCGAAGTACGCGTCGAGACGTGCCTTGCACTGCTCAACAGACACACAAATGAAGGAATTTTGAACCGCATTGTTACCTGCGATGAAAAATGGATTCTGTTTGATAACCGCAAGCGCTCAGCAAGTTGGTTGGATCCTGGTTCAGCACCTAAACAATGCCCTAAACGAAAACTTACCCCTAGAAAAGTGATGGTCACTGTTTGGTGGTCTAGCGCCGGTGTGATTCATCACAGCTTCTTACCAAACGGGGTGAGCATTACTGCAGATGTGTACTGTGAAGAACTGAACACAATGATGGAGAAGCTGGCACATTCCCAACCAGCATTGGTCAATCGCTCGTCTCCGCTGCTCCTGCACGACAACGCGCGACCTCATACTGCACAGCAGACGGTCTCCAAGTTGCAAGAACTGGTGTTGGAAGCTCTCCGTCATCCGCCCTACTCACCAGACCTTGCGCCTACAGACTACTACTTTTTCCAGAATTTGGATAACTTCTTGGCGGGAAAAAAATTCAATACCCGAGAGGCAGTACAAAATGCCTTTGAAGAATTTGTTGCCTCCCGTCCAGCTGATTTCTTTAAGAAGGGCATCAATAAACTGCCACTGCGATGGCAAAGATGCATTGATTGCATGGGTGATTACTTCGATTAATACAAATAAAAAATACATGAAAAAAATTCGTTAAAATTTTTTCATACAAAACGGTAATTTCATAGGTAAAGACCTATTATTATGTAGCTATTATATAAAGAGACAGAGAGAGATAGTTTTCATTGTTTTCGAGGATGCTGAAGCCAATAGTAACGTCAAAACAAAATCCAAAATGGCGGCTGCAATTTTTTTCAAAAGTTTCAAGTGTTGTTTTTATGGTTTTCGAGGGTGCTGAAGTTGATGAAGTTAAAATAAAAATCCAAGATTGCGATTTTTTTTTCATTGGTGTTGTTGACGAAAATATACAAATATAAAGTAACTTATTTCGACTCTCACGTTTTATTTATTTAATACTTCAAGCACAGAAATGAGATAAGGGCTTAATGTCATATGGATACCATAGCCATTTTCTACCAGTTAACTATACGATAATACTTAATAATATTTTTTAATAATTAATACGAAATTTAGTATTACCTCTTCTAAAATTACATGGAATCGAATATCGCGTTCACTAATTCGTGTTTAATATAGGGGTAGTTCAGTAATCAATGCGGCGGTTGCGGTCGGTGGCAGACCAATGTGCTGTAGCAGACGCATTCCGGCCGCAGATTATGTTATAAGCGTTTATTTATTTAAGTGTTTGTATATATTATTAGTTTAATTCCCTGAATAACCAGTTATTTGCGGTTTTGTGCAACAATATACGAACTTATTTTTTTTTTGTAAAAATAGGAACTTACAGCCTCTTCACTGCACTTATAAAAATATTTATGGTATTCGATTGCCAATAAAAGTGATGTTAAAATTGATCAAAGGTCTACAGATCATTCAATACTCGAACACTTATACTTATTTAAGTATAAAAATTCCTTATCATCTAATCTACCTACAGTACCTACACACATTCAACTGGTTTTTCAATAAACCTGGTACCCACCGACGTGAATTATATGTTGCCTGGCGTGATTAATCTCAGATTTGGCCCGAGTTCGCCTTCCGAAGTTCCAATTGAACTTTTGGAAGTGTTCAATAAGAACTTTACTCGATTTAAACTCACGTAACGAGTCTACTTATGTACAGGAAGACTTGTGATTTGACATATTTCTTCTAGGACGTCATAGTGTGACTCATTTGCAACAATTAAGCACCCCATAAAGCTTAGGCAAAAATTCATGGAATTCAAGAAAACCCATATTTAATGTATAAAAATAAAACCCAGAATTCGTCACTAAATATCACTTTTTTCTAAACTCTGATATTGAATGTGCTTTATCCCTATTCCATTGGGTACCTAATACTTAAACAAGCTTTTAAATGCAACCAAATTTTCAAAAACAACAAATAGTCAAAAGCTAAAGGCACAATTGTACGAGTACATGTAACCATTTTCAAAAATCAGTAGGTACGTGAACTTTGACACCAGTTATCTCAAAATTAACCTAGGGTTTTAGGCGTACAAATTACGGGGTAGACATCTTCATTTAATCAGCTATCTAGCGAGGTAATTTTTATTTTTAATATTTGTAGATGCCGCGAAACAGTCGATAATGGGGACAAAGGTTGCAATTTGCAAATTGTTGAAATATTTAAAACTTGAGTTAATTTCAAATGAATTAACTGATTTACGTCATCGCCCTAGTTACCAACATAGAGTTCAAATCAAAACCACGCAACTAAATTAATCGGTTACTGATAACGTTCCGAGAACTTATGCTTTGTGTCGAGCGCTGAGAACAGTTTTCAATATGTTGATCGACGTTCAACTTGTTCCTGTATCCTACGATATTATAGTTAACTTTGTTGAGATCATTTATTAACGCGTAAGTAATATTATTTGAAGGGCCCTCAAAGTCATCTCCGTCGAGAAACTGCCCGGTCATGTAACCCAGAAACTTGACAGATCATCGTATTTAAACTTCAAAAGTTCCTGCTTTATGTAATACGTAGTGACGGCTTGGCTTTGTCCACAATTCAAACTTGAGCCCTCGGCCTTCGAAAAATCCTCCCTGTAACGTGAAAGAAAAGGAAATAGTTTATTAAAGCATTACGAGAGATGAATTGGCTTCACATATTTTGCTAATAGCATAATCAGCCTATTCTGTTCCCACTGTTGGGACACAGGAGTCTCTATGAGAGGGAGCGGGCCGTATTCCACCACACGGGCCCAGTGCAGGTTGGTAGATGTCACATATCTTCGAATTTTTGGTTCTAGGACATGCCAGTTTCCTCACGATGTTTTTACACCAAGTAAAGCGCCTTTCTGGGTTCGAACCTAAAGTCCATCAATCACACCAACACTTTGTTAAGGGGTCTTTACTTGAACAATCGTATAGTAGCTACTACAACGTTTACAATCTACCTTTCATTTTTAAATAAAAGTCCGTAACTGATTGGAGCCAAAGTCCCTTAAGAGTGCCCAATTTCCATACCGTTCTTGGAAGAGTAAAAAGTTAGGAAAAATACTCGGAAAAGGAAATTGGTGACGTGACCGTTTTGTACTGTGGGCGTGTCAATCTGAACCTCGATAAGTGAGTACTTAATAAAAACAAACATTTGTGCTTTACCAAGAATTGGTCGCAAAATGGGTCGCTTACACAATCGGTTTCGTTGCCAAATATGATATTGGACGATTTGTTTGTATAAAGGAAATAATAGTTGTGTTTCCTGGGCTAAATCAAAAGTTATTTAATCGTTTACAATAACTATCAAAGTATTTTCTTGGAAAATTAAATGATGATCATTTTCGCCACAATCTGCAAATAGTTAGTCTACACGAACAAAAAACATTGAGATTACCGTAAACCTTTAGTGATTTCTTTTCGCCATAGATGGAATCACGTAAAGGTCAATAGAATCGGGAGGCTTTGATGGCTCGGCTCAGTTCAACGTACAAGCGGAGGGCCCGCCTGCCTCCTGCTCGCTCGACTGTGAACGAATGGATCTTGGCACCGCCCTGCACCATACACGCTTGGCTATTGTTATTATGTAGGGAAATGTGAAAGAAATCCTATTCAGGCAACTGGGAAATATATGGTACAAACTGTGTTCGTAAATATATAAAAGTCCATCAATCACACCAACATTTTGTTATAGGGTTTTTGAGTAACGCAATTTACATAACTGGATTATAATATAAATATCTAGTCTACCTATTAGACTTGTGAACGAGTTGCAAAGGAAACACTTAACTATCGCAAAGAATGATGAATGGATACTCCGAATTGTTCGTGTCTTTTGTCTGCACGAGCTAGCGTGAACAGATTAGCTGTTCGGGATTCTGACATCAGTCTTATTCAGATTTGCTGTAACCCCAATGAACATTTTTCCGAAATAGGTACGTAAAGAACCTGCTTCCATTAATTGATGAAATTGTGATTCCAAAATTTAGATTAACTAAAACTAGCAAGTCATTTCTAATAAACAGTATCCGCTTCTATAACAAGTTGCCAAAGTCGGTTACAGAACTTAGCGATGGAAAGTTTAAAACTCACATCAAACGTGTCCTTATCAAAAAAGCATATTATAAGATAAAAGACTACGTTGAAGACAGGGAAGTTTGGCATTAATTCCTTCTGCACATGTGGCTTCCCTGGTACCTCATTAACAGCAAAACCGTGTGAAAGTCTATTAACTGCTCCCAAATTGCTATGTTAATTTTTATTCTTTTTATTATTATTTTTTTACAATGTCTGACATATTCTCGTCATTATTTGACATTATACATCAATTTTACTACCTACTATTTATTTTCAGTGATTGTCATCGAAATCATGTCACTTGGTTCAAATAGATTCATTTTATATAGGTAGATTCTTTTACATATTGTGAATGAGAGAACGTTGTAGGCCTTAGAGACTAGATTTGTAGACGTTTTCTATTCTGTATTTTCATTCCTCTAAGTACCTGGTACTTATTGACTGGCCTGCACTGTCCTCCCATACCTATTATCACTGTAATTTGAAAACATTGTAAAAGCCAATTATTTTTAAAAGAGTAACCGTGGAGTTTCTTGCTGGCTCTTCTCCATAGGAAACGACAAATTGGAACCGTGCACCTAGCTTCTGACGTTTCATAAGTGCCCATGCAGGCTTATGTGAAATAAAATATTTTGATTTTTTGATTTTGAATTTATTGAACAAAATACCCAGAGCGATACAAAAGTTACAAAGAAATGAAAAATTCATCATAAAATCAAACTCACGTTAATACAGGACCTACCCATACTTTTGTTATGGTTTTATATTTAGATAAAGCTTATCATTTTATCCTAGACGGTTATCTCGGTATAATTAGATTGGTTTAGGTTAAACTGGCTGATTCCAACCCGCTGCAGATGAATCGGGTTAGCTTGGGAAAAACTAATTTGTTTCAAAATTGAGTTTGGACAATAACATTATAAAACGTCGGGCTCTCCGAAGCGTTTTAGTAGCAATGACCTGAACGGATTAAAAGATGAGATAACATCTATCTTTCTAAAAAGATTAGACAGGTATCTTACGACGTTATCGTACTTGCCGATCCCTGTCGCCAGATTTGAAAACATTGATATTTTTAATGTAACAGCACATCAATTTAGGAAATATGTAGTCGATTCTATCTTAGCTTTATGAATTGTTAAGTGGTGTATTCATCTTTTTGTATCCCATAAATTTCGTTACTAGAAAACATTCATTCAATCAATCAATCGTTTAATCTTTCAATCCATTCACTCATGTATTCTGTTTGTTTTATCTCACGTAGCATTAACAATCAACAAATGAGTAATAAGTGGATAATGTTGCTAGTATTATAATAAGTATTTTGTTACATTAGTAAGATAACATTGAATTGTACTCCTGCGTTTTATCCCGAAATAAAAATAAAATAATCTTGCAATACATAAAGTTCCTTGTATCGTTAGTTAATCTGGGTATATAGTATGTGCAATGTACATAATGTGTACGTCGAACATTTGTACGCTAATGGTATTGGCAGTATTAATATTTTTTTGCTATAACTGAAACCGTGGATGTAGGTAAGGTAGTCTTTAGATGGAATGGATACGATTCTTTTTGTCAAAAAATTTTGACACCAGTTTTAAAAACGTTCTAAAGAAGCATACTGTGCTAAATCGATCTCCCTGTCTCGTTTTATCTCGTTTGTGATTTCTACCATAGGTAATGACATTTCAAGAACGAGATTGTCTTCCTACGATATTGAATCTCAAAAAAGGCA
Organism: Antitype chi; assembly: GCA_947359405.1. Lineage (NCBI taxonomy): Eukaryota > Metazoa > Arthropoda > Insecta > Lepidoptera > Noctuidae > Antitype > Antitype chi. The sequence continues at coordinate 7,787,062 of OX375812.1, forward strand.
TGAGATCTCGCGAGATTCGATATCTAGATTGCATTCCCTAGTCGTGAGTTCGAACTCTCGCCGTTGCGATATTGAAATAACTCAAGAAGATTTTTACATCCACACACTCTTACCTAGAATAAATACCGGTCTTTTAGGCTGTAGACAACTGAACTGATCAGACCTTAGCACAGTGCATAAATCCATTTCTCATCATCATTCTGGGCGCATTCCATCTTTGGATACACATCTACGAAGATATTCTACAAATGTCTGCTAGCTTAGACAGTGCCATCCGAAAGGTGAGATGGTTTGAATGGCTTTTATTTGTAATAATTACATAATTATGTTGGATTTTCTCAGTTGATAGTTGAAAGAAAAGAGTGATTCAGCAGTAACAGCTCAACTGTTGCAGAAGCAGTTTGTTTTAATAAATGTTCTTCTAGATATTCCACTGCTGGATAGTAAAAATTAAGGGATTAAACAAATTTTTTAATATCAAATCAAGTCCACCATGTATGAATAATGTGTAAGTCTTAGTTGATTTGTTTATGCTAAAAACAAACGAGTTATCTGTAGTACTTAACAAAAGACCAACACTGTGCTAACATGACTACGTATAATAACACCCGTCGTTAAAATATTGGTAAGGAACTAAGGAATCAACAACCTTTAACCAAAGCCGGTTACTGAAGTAACTTCCCAGATATGCGTTAAGGTTTTATCTCTGTGTCTGTAACGTATTTCTCATAACCTCAGACGAGTGTGAAAGATGGCACTTTATAATACTTGAAGCACTTTGTTGCGAAAAGGTTTTAATTATTACAAGTTAATTCAACGGGTTACTATTTATTAATAAGCCCTCAGTAAGAGCAAAGAGATTTCATAATTACGTAATAAAAATAGTAATTTTTTGTTTGTTTTATAAATAATTATTTGAAATAAACATAGATCTCTCAAATAAAATAAATGTTGCAATATATTCCCTATAAATGTTGTTATTCCTTCATGATGTTATTTCAAGTTGTCTCTTCGATAATTTTGTTGCCTTTGACCAAATATTTGTTACTCATTGCATAACCAACACGCCAAGCGTGATCGATGGCCTGACCATCTTCAACCGGCCACTTCCTAGCTTTACATAATAACCATGGAAACAGCAAAAATGTGATCACTTTCAAACATAAAAACGTCGGAAATTCAATGGACAAATTAATTGAGACGGAAATGTTTGAGAACTTTTTCAATTAGGTGATTGCGTTCTCCTTGATAGTATACACTACACAGCTATGCAAGTTCCCTTATATGACGTTGTTTTTGGAAGATGTTTAGATGGTAATTTTTTTCATAAAACAGCAGTCACTTGTTTCGAATGTGAGCACAAACGACGGCTATAGCTTAATTAGGTTTTTTTTTTGGGTGGGAAATCATCAAATAACTTCTCCCGCTCTGGATGGAGCCGGAGGGCGTGTCAGACTTTTACTGACTAAAACCCACCCGTGTTCCCTCAGTTGCCTGTGTGCCAGGGGCCGCGGTATCTCTTTCGAACAACGCGCACCCCTGGCAGTAGCTTAATTAGGTTCAAGTTGGTCTGTTGCAGCGTCCACATTTTTTTAACGATAAACCATACAGGAGGCGCTTTTTCTTCGTAAAATTACGTTCTCTCAGCGAGCCAATACCTTTTACTATCTACTTAATGGACTTTGTTATACCATATCGCTACAAAATATTAAACACGGCTGTTTATGTAGAAATAATGAAGTCCCAATTACACAGCCACCTGAAGAGCGATTAATTCTGTAACGTGTTTTCGCATAACATATTATAAGAAGTAAAGGCGTCGGGAAATATATGACCCAATTTTCAGGGATCACCTGGCTGAATGTATTCACTGTTGAGTGTAGAATCAGACCCAAGGGCCATGTGTATGTCTGGCCACCAGCCCGCCATAAACTTTGTTATTAACGAGTATGTTCGATTGAGTAAGCCTATATTTCTTATGTGTCCGTGGCATCACAGCGGGTCCTATCTGAATACAAGCGCTGCGGTCATTGTTTTTTTTTACAAATATCGCAGCATTTGGATGAGATAGGAGCCTTTTTGACCCTCGCACAGGTCTTCCTCTTTTTTTATTGTTTTCACTATTTTGTTATTTTAAACGTAAGATTAACTTTTTTTTTGGACTGCCTGTGCGTGTCTGAAATAAAATATTTTTCTTTCTCTTTTTTCTATTTCGACTTCTACAAATATATTTTTTCTCTCCGGATTCATTTCGCAAAAGACATTACCGGAATGTTGGGAACAACCAAATAAAAAAAAAAGATTTATACTAGATCAAATCGAAAAAGAAAACTCATTAATTGTTAGGTTACCTCAGCTGTGAAGAAAACCACACGTTAATGATGTCAAAGTTCTGGTTCCCGTCATAAATATAAAAATATTTTAGAGATGAGGATAGACGCCAAGTAGGTATCATTAATTTTCTCCTCCATTCTATGCTTTCTCGGCCTATTTCGTAGTCTCGTTATATAAAAGGTAGTGTGCTCATTAGTAAACGTACGACGATTTCTTTCACTCATAATGGTACGAATTTCTAAGGATTTGTAGGATATTTTATCTAGGAAATTCTTTGCAATAACTAAGTAAATTAGGTAACCAGTGAATAATGCTAACCTAACCTAACCTTAGTTAATAATTGGTAGTAAATACACACAAGTCATACAACATTGTGTGTATTTACTACCAATGGCTTGTCCGAATACGGTTCAGCCCGTGAACCCATCTTCCCAGAGACAGTGGAATGAGCCGCTCTGCAGGTTGGTACGGAATAATCTCATTAATACGTCCACCAATACTGCTGAGCGCGCCCGCCTACTGGCTGTGGGAGAATGGGAGTCGGGCCTATGGCTTCAGGCGCTACCGTCACCTAATGTAGGTACTATGCTGGGTGACTCTACCTTCCGGCTCGCTACAAGTCTGCGTCTGGGTGCTCCATGCGTGGCTCCGCATCGCTGTCAGTGCGGTGAAGCAGTTGATTGCCTCGGACACCATGGCCTTGCTTGCAGCAAGAGCGCTGGTCGGCTGGCACGGCACGCCAGCATTAATGACATCATCCGTCGGGCTCTCGTCACCGCCGGGGTGCCAGCTGTCTTAGAACCCAATGGCTTGGCACGCGACGATGGGAAGAGGCCAGACGGAATGACCATAATGCCTTGGAAGTTGGGTAGACCTTTGGTGTGGGATGCTACCTGTGTCGACACCCTCGCGCCATCCCATCTTCTGAGCACGGCGAGCTGTGCTGGTGCGGCTGCTGCAGGTGCAGAAAGCCTCAAACGGCGCAAATATAACAACATTATTGGGAGCTACATGTTTGAGCCGTTTGGGGTTGAAACACTAGGGCCGTGGGGTCCGAGTGCTCATCGAGTATTTCGAGACATCGCCAAGCGGTTGGTCGAATCTTCACGTGACCAAAGGGCTGGCCAATTCTTAGCCCAAAGAATCAGCGTTGCCATCCAACGTGGCAACGCTGCCAGCCTTTTGGGCACTTTTCCCACTGACAGCGATGCGGACGAATTCTTTGATGCCCAGTGAGCTTTTCCCTTTTTACTTTATATACTTGTTCATAATTCTAATTTTACTATAAGTTTTAGCATCTTTTGAATAATTAAACTAATTATTTAGAATAATAAAATAAAAAAAATACTTTTAATAAGTCATACAACATGACTTTAATTTCATGTTTGTTATAAAAAAGACACAAAATTTAGTTTCATATTTAATCGCCCAAAAATAAATTCAAATAATTTCGCGTCAACTAATTCAATTCAACCTTATTTTTCCAAGTCCAACACAAACATTCAACAAACAAGACAATCATAATAATTTCAAAAGCTAACAAAATACGACTGCGAACATTTTGCGAAATTTTATTAGCGTGGTCTTTGACGTTTTACTTTTTAATTGCATCATGGACGGCCAGGCTGGCAGACTGATGGCCACCACGCCACGCGGTACATCGCTCATTAATTCGATTACTGTTTTATTTTAAGCCCGGAGGACGTATAGTGAAAAAAAAAACAATTAGCTACAATTCGCTTATGCTAACAAAGAAAAATTCAACACAGATTTTTTTCTAAAGGTCATTCGTATAGATTAAAATGGAATAATATTGAAAATAATATCTGAAAAGGCCTTTTTTTTACAGTCCCATTTACCTTTGATGTTTTGTATCAGTCTTTTGAAGTGGTCCCTCTAAGTTCGGTCATCCCTCATCCACCCACATCCAGTCTTTTCCAGACACCATCTTTCTTTGTTAAAATTAAATCAGAAAAAAAAACATGTCATTAAAATGTTACAATGGGTTAGGGTAATGGTGCTTCAAGTTGTGAAAAGAACAGACTACGAGAATAATATGAACAAAACCGTCGAATATTATTTACGTATACTATAGATCATATGACGTTCTTTGAAAATAGCCGCAGTACCATTTTTTGGTTTTATTATTTAACAACATCATGTACACATGCATAGCTCAGAGATTTCACCTGACATATACTTACTCTAATAACGTACAAAATCAGGCGAAATATATGCTTACGATAACTCTCTATTAGCGTAATTAACCGAAAAGAGAAGGAGCGTGCGTGTGAGGTTGCAAAAAAGGCAAAAAAATATTTAGGAATTAGAAACAGTTTAAGGCATAGTTCACGTCTATGCACAAAATGAAACGGGATGAAGGAGTAAGAGTTCTCGCGATTCTTAATATTTCTCCAGCGCGTGCGGCGACAAGATGGTCTGAGTCAAGTCTGCTAATGGTTTCATTGACGGTAGTTAATTCACGACTATTCACGAGTCGCCTAGTTCCGTAGTAGAGTTTTTATTATTATTGATGTTATTTTTGATTTTGTGGACATTTTGATAAGTCTCTTGTTTGTTTGTCACATATACCTACAGGACACGTAAATTAATACAATAACAATAGTTATAGCTTAGTGAAGTGGCACTTTCGACATTTTCATTCATCATAATCATAATGTTCCCACAGCTGGGACACAGGCGTCCTCTCTTCGAGAGGGAATGGGCTGTAATCCACCACGCGGGCCCAGTGCGGGTTGGTAGATGTCACATGTCTTCGAATTTTTGGTTCTAGAACATTTTCCTCACGATGTTTACCTTCACCGTCTTGAGAGCAGTGGTGATTAAATTATATACACGAAGTAAAGCGCCTGCCTGGGTTCGAACCCACGACCTACAAGTCGGGGCCGTTACCGCTAGGCCACCACTGCTCTTTATTCAAATTTTTGTTCGATGAACTTGAGTGAGTATAATGATTATTTGGGTAAAACAATGTACCATGATTATAGTGCGTGTTAAAGTGTGTCTGGAGCTGCCGTATACATGCCCGCACCGTTGCTGCTTTTACAGGTCGGTAAACTTACATTGTCAAGAGTGGTATATTTCCTATTTTGTGTGAAAAATCAATACTTAAGTTTGTTTCAGTTTTGTTTATTTTATGATGTCAGCATCATTGGCACTCTCTGTTATCTTTAGAACCTAGGTAAAATATTTTACCTGTTGTTATGTTATAGCACTGTCTTGTGTGCACTAACATATGTTACTACATTTACTACGATGTAGTAACATCGTTTGTTGTACTAATTAATTCAAGGTGTTATTCTATGCCGTGTGGTCCACGGCTGAACTTGCGTTAACTTTGTCCATGTCTCAAAGCAACCTCCTTGCTCCTGCTGAGTCTATAGAATATCTGTGGCTGTGCCTAATCTACTAACATGATTCATGCAAAATTAGCAGCAACCTACTGAAATTAGCAGCAACCTACTGAAATAGATATTCCAACCAAGTACGGAAATTAGTTTTTTTTTAAATATCTAAAACAGAGGGAAACAAAAGCGAATGACGAGCGAGAATCGTGGTGGGTGGTGCGGCGAGGCATGCGCCCGAACCCACCGGTTCCACGCCGAGTGCGCTTCATCGTTAGTTAGCATTGTTCAAACTTATCGTTGGTCAAAACTAGATATGTACTTCAATTTTTTTTTATAAAACTTATCATTAGGTCCCCTCTATTGTGACGTGGCCGGTATTTTACGGTCACGAGGGAAAAAATAAAAAAGGAACCCCTTTCAGTTACAGCTTGTTTGTGTGATTGTCAAATGAAGCTTTTTGGAATGAATAGCTGTGTACGGTTTCGGAGTTTTTTGTTGGGCGTAGTTGGGAGATTTTCAGGGGAAAATATCTACCTGGAATTGTGGTAGCTTATGTTTTAATTATTCCGTTGGTATTCTATCTGATGTGTCGGCAAGTGGAGTTGTCCGGGTCGCTAATAGTAGGTAGGTATTTTGCTGATCGTTGGTTGTCTGTAAACGAAACGTATGGAACATGATAACATGGAAGATGAACTGAGTTTAATAGTTTGGTGGACGTAATCTAATGTAAGAATGATGCAAAATAGGGACGAATGGCATTCAATGTGGAGCTTTGTGCTAGCACACTACCAATCACAATCGGAATCATTGTGAATGATATTGCTTAACCATTTGCTTCGGCAACTTTGTCTGCTCAACAACGTTCCTAATTACGAAATGAATGTCTTTTAACTCATTCGAAAGTGATTGTGTTACTCAATTACACCGCAGACAGTTTGAAAAATGATGATGAAATACGAGTAAAAACAATATATAATAGGTATTTGGTTTGCAGGCACGTTGCTTCTACGCTGGACCAGCGCGGGAAGCGAAAGAACCTTAACAATGTTTTCTTAGAAAATTATTTTCAACGCTAGAATTTTAAATGAACACCAGCGACCTTCTAATCGGAGTTTGATTCCCTACTAACCGTTTTAATAAGGAAATTTCGACGCCTTTTTTAACCTTCCATAATTGTTAGAAAATGATCAAGGGATTTTGGTTTTTGATTACTTGCTTAAATTTATTTATTTCATAGAAAACAATCAACCAACAGCATCAAAATATTATTCAGTAAGTATCATGTTTCTTTTTTCAAGGACTCCAAAGGGCATAAAAATACAATTATTATCAAAGACATCTCATCAATTCAGCCTGGTTTTGTCAGAAGGGTTGAAAAAAGTAGATAAATCAGAGATAAGAATAACAGCAGACGAGATCATTGTATTGTGAAACAAAAGAACATATTGCGAATAATGAATATATATTTTGCGAACAAAAGGGAACAGAATTTATCGTATTATAATAATATACCTGTAGCTAAAGGCGCTCTCTCACCGGAGCATTCGGCTGTAATGTAACAATACAACATTCAATAAGATTCGTATTTATGTTCCAGTTAGCATTCACTGCGAACTAGTGCTAGGTACTTTTTAATGAGTTCCTTTTCTGGCACCCCTTCGAATTTTAGTTTATTAATTGTTGAATGAGCCTCTTGGCTTGACTTAATGCTTGACTGATTATACTTATTGCTCCTAGCCATGGCCATTTGAGTGAACCTTCACTCTGACAGTATCTTCAGAATAAAGTATTTGTCTGGTAGGTTTGATTTCAGGTTTAGATTTGGCAAACTTCGGTTCAGCAAGAGGTGAGAAAGCTCTATGCAACCACAGCGACATGTCATCGGCTCTTATTGCTACTTTTTAACCGACTTCAAAAAAGAGGAGGTTATCAATTCTTCGGAACCTTTTTTTTTTTATATGTATGTTCCCCGATTACTCGAAGATGGCTGGACCGATTTGGATTTTGTTTTTTTTGTTTGAAAGGGTATACTTCCCAGGTGGTCCCATGGTCATCAAGTCAGGATCTGATGATGAGATCCTTGAGAAATAGAGAGAACTCTTCAAATTTTATAGGCACACAAAGCGATTTAGGTATTTTTTGGAAGAGTACTTTCTCGGAGTGGTCTCATTTCAATTTGGTGAAGATTTGATGAAGAACTTTGGAGATAGGCAACGGAACTCCTCAATAAATGATAGCAAATGGACTGGGATTGCTGAAATCTCATCTCTGTCTATTGCTTACACCAGTTCATAACATAACATCACGCCGGTATGCTGTGAAGGGGTAAGCACATGTGAACCACTAAAAAGTGAAAAATAAAAACGTTTTCCAAAAAATAAACAACCGACTTCCAAAAAAACACTACAAAGTGAAAAATAACTTTAATTTCGGAAGGCGGTGGCAAAAAATTCAAATACAGCTCCAAAGACACCGACTTCCGAAATTAAAGTTATTTTTCACTTTGTAGTGTTTTTTTGGAAGTCGGTTGTTTTTTTTCGGAAAAAGTTTTTATATGAGTAGTCCCACAACTCGTGTGTAAATAGTTCCAATTCTCTCCAAGCGACTACTTGCCATTTTGGTTTATATTAATGAAAACTATTTTATGTAAAAAATAAAAAGGAATTATCTAAATTAGAATATTATTTGAAGAATGATGCGTGGTGGGTTAACTGTTACAAATTTTACAACGGGTGCCTCCACTTCTGTTAAATTACATGCGAATAGTTCCAGTAAATGTAATGTTAGAAATTGCATCATTACAGGTTGTGCACTGTATTGCTCGATTTTCCTCACTCACTGATGTTGACTAAGGGAAAACTTAGATGAAGTGAGCTTGCAGTGAGGTGTCAAAAATAACAATCCCTAGCATCAGCTTGGCCATTCTGTAGAAATATAACCGTGAAAGCATAGGTGTTTAAAGTGAGCTGTCATTGTATGTGGTGATACAATTGACACTATTGACAGCTCACTGCACCTCAGTTTTTACGGTGAGATGTTGACAGAATATAGCACTACTGGTGGAATGACAGCAATTCTATTCTGTAAATAATCTCAGCGTGGAATCTAAGGTGAAGTGAGGTGGAAGTGAGCTGTCATTAGTGTCAATCCCTTGCATCAGATGGGATGACAGCTCAATTGAAAGTCACTTCACCGAAGTTCTCACCGTGAGATTTTAACAGAATAAATCGGCTGGTCATCTTAAGCTCACTTCACCTAAGGTTTCACGGTAATATTTTTTACAAAATAGCTCAGCTGAATTGTTGCATTACACGCGAATGCTCCCAGTGAGGGAGCGCCTTAAGGTACAACTATGTATTGGTTATGATTTCTAACCCGAGCAGTCCGCACCTACCTACGTATATCGAGACCTTTTGTATGTGTCTGTGTATATGATATTGGATATCTCATATTACAATATACATAGGTACGATCCTGACCCTGGTACGTCCAAAGGTAAGAGTAATATTTAATTCAATATTGTGTAGGAAGGTAAATTGTATTGATTTGTGTAACATATAGCATGAATTTTAAGTGGATGTTTAGATTTAGCAAACTAATAATAGGTCTTTACCTATGAAATTGCCGTTTTGTATGAAAAAATTTAAACGAATTTTTTTCATGTATTTTTTATTTGTATTAATCGAAGTAATCACCCATGCAATCAATGCATCTTTGCCATCGCAGTGGCAGTTTATTGATGCCCTTCTTAAAGAAATCAGCTGGACGGGAGGCAACAAATTCTTCAAAGGCATTTTGTACTGCCTCTCGGGTATTGAATTTTTTTCCCGCCAAGAAGTTATCCAAATTCTGGAAAAAGTAGTAGTCTGTAGGCGCAAGGTCTGGTGAGTAGGGCGGATGACGGAGAGCTTCCAACCCCAGTTCTTGCAACTTGGAGACCGTCTGCTGTGCAGTATGAGGTCGCGCGTTGTCGTGCAGGAGCAGCGGAGACGAGCGATTGACCAATGCTGTTTGGAGATGTGCCAGCTTCTCCATCATTGTGTTCAGTTCTTCACAGTACACATCTGCAGTAATGCTCACCCCGTTTGGTAAGAAGCTGTGATGAATCACACCGGCGCTAGACCACCAAACAGTGACCATCACTTTTCTAGGGGTTAGTTTTCGTTTAGGGCATTGTTTAGGTGCTGAACCAGGATCCAACCAACTTGCTGAGCGCTTGCGGTTATCAAACAGAATCCATTTTTCATCGCAGGTAACAATGCGGTTCAAAATTCCTTCATTTGTGTGTCTGTTGAGCAGTTCAAGGCACGTCTCGACGCGTACTTCGCGCTGACGATCATTGAGTTCGTGGGGCACCCATTTGTCAAGCTTTTTTACCTTGCCAATTTGACGCAAATGGACCAATATTGTTTTGACGCTAACGTCGAAAGCTGCTGCTAATTCAGCCGTAGATTGTGTATCATCAGCTTCCACAATCGCCTTTAATTCGTCATTGTCGACCAAAGTCTTCGGACGACCGCGAGGTTCATTTTTCAGGTCGAAATTTCCAGAACGGAAGCGAGCAAACCAATAACAGGTGGTGCGTTGGTTTGTAGTGTTAGCTCCGTAAACGTCGTTGATGTTGCGTGCCGCTTGTGCCGCGTTGCTGCCACGACGGTACTCATATTCCATAATTACTCGAATTTTTAACGTATCCATGATGACGAAAAAGATTGAAATGCGATGAAAATGTAACACTAATCAATAAACAAATGACTACTTTTGGAACAAAAAATCCATGTTTTTAAAATAAAATTAATTTTAAATTAGAATTCTTACCCAAACAAAAATTATTTTGATTTGAAATGGCCAGTACTGCAAAACGGCAATTTCATAGGTAAAGACCTAATATTATGTGCATGACGCATGAGAGGAAGAAAGGTACAACCTATACGTTAAGAAAAAAAAATTATTTAAAAAACTTAATTCGTGGATTATTTGTTTTGTCACAAACTCTTTGGTTATTTTTTACAAAGATACTGGCACAACGCGGTCCAAATTTCGTTAAGATGCCATTTATGTTTTAAATTCTAATTTTTTTTTCACAAATAAATGGTCTATAAATATTTTCTTTTGACATTCAGCCAGCACTTTCAACCCTACCATGCAACTCAAGAGATATCGAACAGTTTTGTACAGAAACTTAACTATATCCTGAAATGGAATGAAATAAAATGTTTATTTATGTAAGTAGATCATAAAAGACACTTTTACACGTCAATATTTTGTTGATATTTTAAAAACTAGCTGCATGTTCCCTGAGAAGAAAAGGCGAAACAAATTCAGAGGTCATGGTCTCTTTTAAAGTCCAACATTATATTATTTGAATTTTATGTGAGTCTAAAAATGCAAAGCCATGTCTGGAAGGGCCTTTTGAAGAAAGAGTCATTGCAGCTTTGAGCTGACCTGTCCCAACAGACGGCATGTACGTATCAGTCACCGTGTAGCTCAACCCTATTTTAGGAAGCGCAACGACCCGTCACAAGACGCTACCAGATCTGCAGGACATGATACTATAATCCTCACACAGCGGTTGAAAGCCGTTTTTTTAAGTGCTATCCATCGTTGCACACAGATAAACTCCACCACTATTCACCTCTTTAGCAAAGCAGTATTATAATATCACAGCTTCATTTCAATGACTGCATGAAAAAAAAACATCGCCTGTATTCAAAATGTCACTTTAAACCAGATCGTCACCCAATACCGTTATAACTCCGTACTTGTCACAAGCGAAAACAGAGCTATAAGCAGATTAATATTTTAATAAGGTTTTCAACGCCTGGAAACAACAGGGGTGGATAACATCTACGTCACATGGCTGGATAATGTAGTAAAAATGTCAGAGCGGGCTGCCGACGAGTAAGTAATACTGGCACTGTGATAAATCATAGCTACTCGTACATCATCACGTTGGCGTTTAGCATATTAAATATACACGATACCTATAGGTTTTGAAATAGTATTTATGAAAAGCAGTCACATATAAACGAACGATGACTGGTGTACGTAGGGCTGTTTTATCTTAGATCTCAATTTATATAACAAAACTTTATTTCTAGACGTAGTTACACTCGCCCGCTTGCACTATTCGTGCATCGTACACAGTGCGCATAGAGTAGAATTGAATCTATTATGCTTCAAACGAGTTCTTCAAAGATAGTGCTGAAAGCATAGGGTAATAAAAATTACAGTTAATTGCCCATTAATTGTGTCTGCACCATTCTCTTTGAAAATGACTTTCACAATATGCAAACACTTTAATTTATGCTAAAACAGAAACACTGGCTCGATGCGGGCAAACATTTAGGTGATGCCATTAAAGTTTTATTTTTATTTATTCATTTTTCACAATCGCTATAAGGCTTATTACATTTTCCCCTTGGAATTCGGCCAGAGTTGTCAACCCTGCCATACATCACAAGTGATATAGAACCTCTTTGTACATACTCTAATATCTAAACACAGACCCTAGGACCGCTAGTCTTCATCAAGGGCTATTTATCATGACGCGATAGTGCCCACCTCTATTCAGTACATCAATACTAGAGCCCACCTAGAAAAACAGTATTATAATGTCAAACGTGCTTCTTACTAGTCAATGAAATATATTCCCTGCAAATTTATTTTACGCCAATGCAGTATAAGATTAAATTTCATTCCATGCCATTTCATCTCTTTTCTAGCGTTTCTGTTTCTCCATAACATATTTTCTCTTGGGTGCGGTAATCGTTTCCTGATAAATTGCGCTGACACCGCACTAGAACGATATCCTACCAATATTGATGGGACACTGTTCGTCTCTTACCCGCTTTTTAAAGGCTTATCAAGGTTCTGATCTCTAAATATGCCTTAAAATTTTGGGTTAGCTGTAAGGAAATTGGTATCCAAAAAATAATAACAGCCAGTAAAAACCGTTTACAAGAAATGTAATTTAATGAGCTTTTAAACGCCTCACTTTCCATTTATTCAGTCGAAACGGAGTACCGTTTGCTAGCCGTATTTCATTTGAAATTACAAAAAAAAACCTTCAATGCTGAAACAGCGTGATTGAGTAACAAAAAATCTCGTTTATAATAATAATAGGGATCAGGGCCTCCAACCTGTACCTCAAACAATGAAAACGGGGCCTTTAATTAGGATTAGCCGTTTGAGTAAAATTTTCGGAACAATTTGTCTCGTAAAAATAATCCTTAACGTTTGAGAACCTGGCGTTACTCTGGAAGAGGATAAACTAATTGGTGCGGCTGTTCACCCGCCCACTGAAACTAGTAAGAAGTTTACAATAATATAGTGAAAGGGCTAGTGCGTCCGGAGCCCTGAGATAACAATCTATTCATACCAGTAGTCTTTGGTTAAGACATTTTGGTCCCTAAACGTGAACTGAACATGAGTCCTCTTAAAACTAGTTTCTATTTTTAACCGATTTCAAAAAGGAGGAGGTTCTCAATTCATCGGAACCTTTTTTATGTTTGTTTAGTGATTTAGGCTACCCTTCGTCTGACAGTCGATCAATCACTACCTATGTCAGTCAGTCACTGGTCTGTTTTAATAAACGGAACTACTTTATAAATATAGATGAGGCCAGGCCGAACGTGAAAATATAAAAAATACATTCATCAATCCATCTGTAAAGTTCCCTTAAAAATTTTCAATGAGCATCGTTAATGGCGTATATTTTATGTCCCTTGTTATAGTCTAGTGCTTGAAGCGCAGCAGTCCTATATAGCCTTTTATGTCAGCATAAAGAGAATGTAGGTTTACGACATTTTTTCTATATCATACGAGTAATTCACCCATGTTGTAAATTAAATGATCTAGGTGAATATGACAACTTGACATAAAATACAAGCGTAATAAACCCTTTTCATTTATTTGTATGAAAAGAATAATTTACTTCATAATATTCGCTGTAAATTCAGCGTCATAATGTATGCGAATGTCTTAATTTCCACCACCCACGCTGGCATTTCATGGAACATTAAATCTAACGTGTAGATAAAAACAAAGGCGTAAACAATGGTAATCACTCGTAATTAAAAGAAAGTGTCTGAATCTTGTCACCCGTGTTATGTATATGCGGACTTTGACACATTGTGTACATTTTCCGAGCATTTTCACACTCACTTTGCTAACACGGCTTCCATAAATTCCGGTCCTCTGTATCAATAAAATGTCAAAGACTAATTACAGATTAACACTTCTGAAGAACGCGTTTCTGTAGCAAGCTTGTCACTGCGAGAAACAAATCAGAAACAGTATAACGTGAAATGGCCGAATGCAAAAAAAGAATACAACTTTTTTTACATTAATCCTTTTGGCGTGTCGAAAAGAATTTCTGCCGCGGATCTCTGGTGCTCCAATCTCGTCAGAGCGTTTCTGACAAACATGCGAGTTAGCCAGCTTTGTGAGCTCTGATGGACTTTTTGCTAGCCTGTTTCAGAGAGTCTGTGTATGTTTTTTTGCGAACTGGTAGCGCAAGTAGGTTTGTTCCCGTATTGTTCGGAAATTAAAAGTTTTGCAGCAATGTTTAATCTGTGCTTTTCACGGAGAAATGTTTTAGCTGAGGGAAATAAATAATACCGACGTTTAGCTAGAATATGGTTTAATAATTATCTATAACATTTTCATTCATGCGATCAGAATTGGGGCGCTATAGGTATGTTTGTATTATAATAACCGAATATAATGTTCTCATTACCGAAGCCTGTAACAGACGATCTTGTTATCTTGATATAACCTTTTAGTTTTATTTGGTTCCTGTACCATACATCATTATGATCTAAATATTACATGTAGGTACTTACATACAGACCCGGTTTCGCCGTAAATTCAATTACCTAAGGTGGATTAGGCATGGTAGGTACGACGTCACATGGTTTCTCGTTAGCATTATTAGAAAAACTAGATAGTTAATCGAGTTTCAGTCGTCAGGGTTGACCCGGCGGGCTGGTGCCCCGGCAGCCCGGCGGCCCGGGTCAGGACGAGCGCTCATCGATACAGTGTGTCGTCAGCTGACGGTAAACGTGTGTGAGAATATTACATCAAAACACTTTGACTAATGAGCTGTGACTTAACCGACGCCCGCTGGTGCTGCAGCCTCCGCGGTAATAAATCATCCTGTTGAAAAATGTTTACACAGTTAGGTAATGGATGACCGAATACTTGACTCGTTTTCATTATATCACTCGAGCACAACCCTTTTTTGGCGCTCACAGTATTTATTTAATACCGTCCGATTGACAGTCATTTAGAGGCAAAATCAATCCACTCAACTCGATAAGGTTGGACGAAAAGGCTCATGGATGTCCGCCCTGATGTAGACGAATTAAGTTTTAAAATCTCAACTAATTATTCATATTTCGGGGATGGAGCCGGCACCTGGCCATTTGATTATAAACGTTTTTAATTTGTACTCATTAGTGAGGTAAACAAGGCTGAATACCTGTTGTAAAATGGAACGGTGTTTTGTGTATCTTTATGTTTAAGTGACCTGTAGTTATATTATATCATAGCTTTACAAAATGCATGTTACAAATTAGAGTAAAAGCAACAGGCAGACTCTAAGTAGAAATCTGTTTACGCTATGAATACGACACATGATTCATACATGGAAAACTTGTACAATTTGCATACACGAAATGCGCATACCTACAACATGCATAATTGTATACTAGGGACCAACACACACCAATAAATTGCAAGCAGAGATTTTGCATGCACACAACTTTGCAACAATGTACCAACACGAGGGCAAATTGTCTTACAACTTTCTCTTAAACCTTAATCCCAAATCGCTTTGCAAGGAAGGCGAAACTGAATTTACTTACAGAAGTTTCGACAAAGGCCTCACACATTTTAAAGATAAATTTTGTTTTAGGTGCGAAAAATGTTTGACTTTAAAGTCTCTGTAAGTCTCTAAATAAGGAAATTCTCATAAACTTATGTTCACAAATCAAATAGGGTAGGTTCCTACATACGGTGATAATGTTCATATAAAGCTTAGCTAGACTTTATGAAGCTAATTTGACGCTTGAAATATGATGGGTTTCGTTCCTGAAACTTTAATTTGAAAATGTGAAGTGGTCGGTTTTAAGTGCTTCTTGTTTTCTCGTATGCAGTATATAGGTCATACGAGTATATTATTATGTCACATGTCATATCAACAGACGAAACAGAATTTTATAAGGTGATTAAATGGAATAAGAAAATCAGATTGAGAGAACAATGTAGATATACCTGGTCATATTATATTTTGTAGACAAAGAAATCCTTTTTTTTTTTTGGAGGATGGTAAATCATCAATAAACTTCTCCCGCTGTGGGTGGAGCAGGAGGGCGTGTCAGACTTTTACTGACTAAAACCCACCAGGCAACTGAGGGATCAGTTGCCTCTTTGCCAGGGGCCACAGTATCTCTTTCGCAAAACCCGCACCCCTGGCAGGCATCGGCTCTTGCGGACCCCACCAGTTCGGCGCACCAGGACACATGGCACGCCGTGACCACCCCAGAAACCAAGTAATATAAGGGCCCGCGCAATGTGTGCACTTCTCAAGATTTAACTAGGCTATGAGGAGAACCCAGATATACTTAGTATTGATAAATTGCTACTTTTAATATATATTTAATGTATCAAGGTATTAAAGAAAATATCAGATTCTACTAAATGAAGACATCTTTAAAATAAATATTCATTATAAAATAGATAACATCAGAAGTCGTGGTCCTGTGCTAATATTGCTCAGTGGAGTACCGACTTTAATAAACACAAACATCTTGGCATAAAGATGTTTTATGTAAGAATATATTTCCTAATTTACTACCTTCATAAAGCTTCTTATAACCTGTGTTTTTTTACCAATTCCTTTTTTAATACTCCGAGATTGAATACACGCCTGGGCAGGTAAGTAGTCTGAAACAGTCATTTGTTCTTTAAAGTAGTTGAGTTGATATTTTGAAAACACAGCTACATACTTCAGTATCGTTCTAGAACTGATGTTGAACAGTAGTCAAAGTTCAGGCGTATATTAAAGCAAGTTGAGGCAATTCTACCGAGTTCACTTCCCGTGTCAGTTTAACAGCCGATAACGACTAGCGGGAAGTACACGTGGCAACGGGAAATCTACCTACATGATGGTGATACTGTGTGTTCATATCGATTCAGATATTCATTGTTGTTCTATCCGCAGTGACTCATAAATATTACGCTTCGACGAATATAGTTACCGATTGCTTAAAGTAATGAGATTGGTAAGTAAGTACTCGATCAGTATACCTATTTAGCTACTGGTAATAGGGTAAGTATAAGACCTAATTCATTTAAAAGGTCCCCACATTCAAAGTGATTGTTTCAGACCCGTTATGATAGTTTACCCTGTTCGAAAAACAAATTCGATTAGCAAAATGGTGAGATTGCCTACAGTTTGAATACTTGTATAGATTAAAACCTGTTCCTTCACCCAACAGTTTTTTTCTGAAGGACTGCCTGAATAGCTTTTGAAACTTTCCAGATTGCTTCTAATTTAGATTGCAGTTCTTGTTCCAGTGATTTTTTAGGTCGTTACTTTCTGTTCTGCAATATTTTTTCTTGGTATATTCGCTTCAACGATTAACTTATGGGCCGTTTTAGTAACAGTACAAAATCGTTTGCAGTTTTTATGAGTGTGCATTCTGTCGCAGCGATAGTTTTAATATTATAAGCTTTTCTTTTTTTTTGAGGGTGGGAAATCATCAAATAACCTCCCCCGCTCTGGGTGGAGCAGGAAAGCGTATCAGACTTTTACTGACTAAAATCCACCCGTGTTCCCTCAGTTGCCTGTGCGCCAGGGGCGACGGTATCTCTTTCGAACAACCCGCACCCCTGGCAGGCATCGGCCCTTGCGGACCCCACCAGTCCGGCGTACCAGGACACATGGCACGCCGTGACCACCCCAGGAACCAAGTAGCACAAGGGCCCCAGACTACCCTGGCATCCTTGGCACCCTTGGCCCCCCTGCGACGGGTCAGCGCAGTGGCCCCGCCGCCTACCACTTCTCGGCCGCAGGGGATAGGGAGAGCGGCCAACGCTATACCGACACTCCTCTTCCCCTGCGGCCCCACCGCGTCCACCATCAAACGGTGGCGGCCCCGTCCAGGCCACGGAAGGGAAGAGCGCTACTCAGAAGTACTGGCACTCCTCCTCCACCGCAGCCTGTAACCCTCAGCCGCGATGCCTCCCATTCGACATCGCGGCCCGCCTCAGTTGCGGTGCACCTCACCGCAACCTACTTTTTGGCCGCTACGTCGTCGGCTTGGAGACCAAAGCCCTGACGAGCGGCCCCACCTTGGGGTTCCTCTTCGGTTCACCGTGGGAGCGGATCACGGCTACTGAGCCCCCCCACAACGACAATTCGGGAACCCACTGGGGGGGTAATATTATAAGCTCAAGTGTGCTGTTCATTGCTGTCGATAAACTAGACATTATTTCTAACTGAAAAGACATGGTCCTTGACTGCAACAATCGTAACTCGTTTAGATATTTGCGGCGCGGCGTTGATTAGTTGCACCGAGTGCTTGGTTGTAACTCAGAGAAACGGTGCTCAGATGAAGTTCTCAATGTGGTTTTGAAAGTAACTTTCGCTTTACCATCAGTAAGTAACATTAATTATTTTCTTCACATAATTTCTAAACTACAAACAGCTGCTGATGGTATAAACACATACATTTTCACTTAGTTTAGCTACACAGAAATGAATTAATTAAATTAGAAATGCTGCAAACGTGAATTAATATGGCTAACCGCAATCGTCCCGGCCGACAGGAGTGATTATCGATTGCGGCCTATCAGCCGCTCAACAAGTGAGAGGGCATTGTACATTTAGGTACCGTAACTGCTATGTGTATAGTTATAAAAGTCATACATTTATGAATCATTTTTGTAGGAATACGTATTGCAACAGCCGTTTTTCGAGGCTTTTTGGGGTTTTTGTGTGTTCTATCAAATAATGCTTCCGGTAATACTTAGTACGAGTGATTGTTGTGATGAAATTGTAATCTTTCATGTCTTGAAGACACATTTATCTGTCGGTTTCGTCCTTTTGTACTGATTGACTAATTGTCCGTTAGAAGTTTGATGCCTGCTTGAAATCAGGTTGTCACTCGTTTTCAAAAATACGAATGAATCCGCATCTGATCAAAATGGATGCCCCATTAAAGTTGCTAATACTATCTATACCTGTGTATTCTCCACAACCTTGTAATACATGGTAAAGGTCAACCCTCCCTTTATAAAACAACCAAGATTAAAAATATAATGGAAGAAATCGTTGCGTGTTAGTGTAATCCTCTCGTAATTTATAGCTCTAGGGTACCGTACCAGCAGGATCTTAATAGTTTGCGTAGGTAAGCCTATTTACTTAAGGTTAGTTCTATTATTTTTTTTCTTGTGGCTGCGTGCTCACGACGGCTAAAACCAGTAAGAATCCCACATAACGTTAGTTCGCTTTTGGTTACGTCTGTTTTGTAAGTAAATGTACGAGGACAATTACGAGTGGCAGGAACATCGACGCACCTGTGACCATGGATTTAGTTCATGATTACGTACATCCCTCTTAGTAAATTTTTTTTCGTCGGCTATTTAAAAAAAATTGCTGTGGCACACATATTGACCGCACTTTTGTATCCCACAGCAGGTTTGTTTTTATTCCGACGAATTATTTTTTACGGTAGGTGGACTTTGGATTAGACGTCCAGGAATGGGGAAACTACGGCCCGCGAAGCTTTGCAATCCGGCCCGCGACCATCAAACAATAATCACGTGAAGTCATACTAAAGTGAGCATCTCACTTTAGTATGGTAGATCAGAGAACTCGCTTTCGGTGGATTTTAGAAATTCTTGAAATTGTCGATGAAAAGTTTTGCAACCACACTTAAAACACAATTAAGCTGTGGTAATGCATTTAAGAGGGTGTGTTGCTTAAAAAAGGAGATTCAAGACTTTCTGACGGTGCAAGGCAAATGGGACGAATCTAAATAATATAGCTAAAAATGCAACAACTTGGCCCGCCCAATGTTAGCGGCCTTAGTTATTAAATGAGGTTTAATCTATGAAAATCAGTATGAACGCTCGTAGAAAATAATTTTCGCCTTAATTCACCCTTTCGAAGCGCTCATCTGTGAAATAGTTTCGAAATACGATTAACTCGATTTATGGGAGTCGTTCCTAAACTTAGTCACTTTAAGGTAGGTGTATATACACGTCACGTAGACCCTGAGGTGTTGGCAGAGGAGTACAGTGGGTGTAACACCCACATATCACCGATGACAATATTAGTAGTTCGGTTGCACGATATTAAAACGTAAATCTATCGCCATTTGCCAGTGATATTTTTGAAAAGCAGGCTGTTCCCAAAATATCTGCAACTAAAATAACACGTAGGTATAACTCACGATCGTCAGCAGATTTTGCAATCAGTAAGTTAGTTTCATTTCTATAAATCTTTATATTTTAATCATACACCTCTACTTTACCGCATCTTTGTGACTTCGAGGATTTTCTATTACCCCCGTAAAAAGTGATTAAGGTTTTATTTAGCAGCACCCTAATTGCGTAACACAATCAATCAAAATCTGAATAATTTTGAAGGATATTGCTAATCCATTACTTTATATGTTCGAAAAATGTATCTGCTCAAAAACGTAAATTACGCAATGAATATTGTTGAACTGTTAAAATGAAAGCCTTTTTTTTACTGTTAGTGTGTTAAACGGAAACAGTATTTTTGCTACATTTAAAATTTAACGGCGATCACCTATTCATTTGACTCATGTGACTTTATCGGATAAAGGATCATGATGCAATGTTGACAAAAAAATACCACGCTGTTCATGAGTTAATAGTATAAAATTTATCGATTAATGTTGTACTTACCTACGCAATTACGACTTACGCGAGAGGCGACGTAAAACGGATCGATCGATCAGGTTAAGCTACGCTCGCGGCGGTTTATCCGAGGATGGGCGACCATCTATAAATACCTCTCCATCCTTCGGAAATGTTAAGCCGTTGTTCCCGGCTGTCATTGGTGGAACTTTGACAGTCGTTACGGGTCGTCAGAAGCCCGAAAGTCTGACAACCAGTCTTATCAAGAGGTGTCGTATTATCCAAAAATGGGTTGTGGAGGTCAGATAGGCATTTGCTCCATCTAAAATACTGCTATTCAGCTGTATCAGGTTAGACTGGAAGCTGACCCTAACATAGTTAATTAAAGGCTAGGCAGATGCTGACACGTAAGCAATTACAACGTAGACGAATCTTCAATCGAAGTGAAACAACCTTGGAAGGCTAACGTTCAAGAGTAAAGTTTTGCAGGCACACGTGTTACATTACAGCTAATCTCCTATTAACACGACGCATAAGCACCGGCGCCGTCAAGAGGGCTGGGTAGACTCCTAACACCCTATTCGCATGCCACACGCGATTGGGATGGATAAGGCAAATAATTGCGACGCTAATGTTTCGATGCCTATCTCTTTGTACCGTTACTTGTTTAATAAGTCACGTCTTTTCAGCTATTTGGGCTGAAAGGTGGTCAGGATACAGGAAAAGTTTTTATTCAGTGCGGAAACTGTAACCATGAATTCAGCATATCATTCTAGACCCCCCAGCACAGAAATTTTTCGTCGGTTATACAAAAATAAAACAGCTGTTCCGTAAATTTTGACAGCGTAGGTATTGCACTTCTCTATGAAACAGCTGATTTTTTTTGTATAACCGACGAAAAATCTCGCACTGAATAAAAACTTTTCCTGTATAGCTTTAGTCAACCGCGCAACCTGCTATCATGCATTCAGTACTGATTCTCAAGTCCGCAGCGTTAAATTTTTTGTCGGTTATTTGAAAAAAAGTGTAATTTTTTTGATAACCGACGAAACATTCTACTTGCTACGGGGTTTAGAATCATGTGCTGAATTCATTATTTCAGTGTGCGTGTCGATGTCCCGGCTGTCATTCGTGGATCTTTGACAGTCGTTACGGATCGTCAGAAGCCCGAAAGTCTGATGACCAGTCTTACCAAGGGATTGTATTACTCAGTAACTGGGTTGTGGATTTCAGATAGGCAGTCGCTCCAAGTAAAATTCTAGAATTCAGCTGCATCCGGTTACACTGGAAGCTGACCGCAATGTAGTTGGGAAAAGGCTAGCCAGATGATGAGGTCTTCTTTGACCCTGTCGTATAAATAATAATAATAATGGGTGTACGAGGGGCTTCGGCCTTCGTACGCCTTCCAAGGGACCGAGACGAGAGGTACCGAGAAAAGCAAATATTTTTTTTTTTAAATTAATAATTACTTTATAACCCAGTAACTGGGTTGTGGAGGTTTTATTTTTAGACAACTTGTATTGGATTATCATTTGTCTATGGTCCTTACCATAGACAAATGATGAACTAATACAATGACATAATAAAACGAAAAAACCTAATTATTAAGTTAGATCACCGACGTATTGATATGTAGCGTGGTGTCATGTGTAGCCATCCGTGAAAACGCCGATACGCGACACCCGTCACCCGTCGGCTAAAGTTCCTCCTTCATAAAAGTCTCCAGTAGGTGCTTTTTGTGAGCCGCAACCCGCACCACAAAATAGTGTTGTGTATAGTATTCATTATAATTTGTAATAATCATAATCAGTCATGCCAGATTAAGTACCTGTTATTTATGAGTTACATAATATAGCTATGCAAATGATTTGTAACATAGGTTTATAGAGTTTCTCTGTAACTATAATTTAGCTCCAACTTTTATTTCCGAAAGCACAATTTTAGAAGGCCCGTGACCTAAAAATGTTCACATTAATTATTACGTACGAAAATAGGTGCCTGCGGTAATTACAGGGTAATAATAGCAACCTAAATTTTATCGGTACACATTGTACACAGAGCAACAATAAACTGAAACGTTACCTACGTAGTGCTATTTATATATAAATTTCGATGAGAATATCACTGACCAATTTAACGTATACATACATACATAGACCTATGTTACATTTGTGATTGAAGAGCATGCTACCACTCAGCCATAGTTGCAGCAGCCATAAAATATGTACACTAAGTCTGTTTCTGACAATTGAAAGGTACGAGAAAGCGTACGCAGTCATTGCGAAATTGCACACGCATCACGCCAGGCGTCTCAAGTAGCACCAATCTACGCCTACAAAGCCGGGATGCACGAACACTTCCTCCGCATAACAACATCATGCATGAACGCAAACGCTTTGACGTCAGATCTTACACTTCTACGCCAGAGAGCAAAAGCTAACAATAAATTGACCTAATACTCGTTTGATCTCTGTACTGCTCTCCCTTCGGGCGGAAAAGTTTTTGTGAGCCAATCAGGAAACGAGTGCTTGATTTTTGAAGTTTTTCGACTAGTATCTGTCCAATCAAATGGATCGTTGAACTAGGAAAATACAAACTCTCCAAGTAACACAGGTAATATATTTTCTTCCTCGGTTTCAGGTTTCGAGATAATGCGTCTTCCACGTATCGCAATAACTATCTGTTTAGATTTAGAGCGAAATGAATGTTCTGTCTCTTTGATAAAGTACGAGAATCACCGCTAGGTTTGATTGAGTACCTTAAATACAGCTTGCTGGCACTGACAGCAATGATGGTATATTAGTAACTGTAGAAATTATATAAAAGATTGTAAGTAAGAAAAATTTTCTGTCTCCTACTTGGCAAATGCCATTTTGCAAAGTAGCGTCGTTTGAGTTGAGGTGAACAGGAAATGCTTGCTGTCAGAAATTAATATCTGGGGAGGTTACAAGTGGACGGTGAGGGAGGGAGAGGAGGGGGGAGGAAAAGTATCCAAGTGGTGCTTTTTATGTCAGTAGCAGCCGGTGAGAAGTTGTACGTTCAGCCGACAACAGCCACTGATGAGCAGCTTTAGGGGAAAATTTGAATTTTTATCGGAGAATTAAACGAAAGATTGATTTGGAAGTATAATTATACCTAAATAAGAATTTGTTTGAACTACAGTATTTTTGAGTTAGGTCATTTGATAATAATGAACCCTCTTGTTATCTTACAACTAGTTCTATGATCATATCCACAGGCACTTTAGTCAGACCGTATCATAAACCAACCACATACCAATTTAGATATTTATGTCGGTGCCAAGTTAAATTATGACATACAGCCTACCGTAAACATCTTGGATGACTAAAACCGCCTGTAATGAAAGCCGCCCTTTTACCAAAATATGAATAAGCCCACCGTTCGCACTGACAAATATACGTTTTACTACCTATATTTTGTTGGAAATGGTCAAGTGTATTGTAGTAACTTTAAATTTATCATCAATTTGAAACATTTCTAGAAACTACGTTATAATGATAACTTTATAGCGTGCCTACCTTCTTTGATGTAGAAGTAAATTTTAAGTACCACAGTGTTTACCTTCTTGTAATTTTCAGTTAAGAATATATTTAACACACTATCATGTGAAATAGGAATTTATTTAGTAACGATCTTTTCGTTCAAGAATATCTTTTTATTAAAAATTTTAGAGACTAAATAAAAATAAATAAAAAACGCAATTAACTGCCCTGAAGACGTGAAAACGCGACTGAAATATTTCATTCAGTTAAAAAGGTGCGCCTTATTGCTTTTATTTTGCATTTAAAATTAATAGAAGAAGAAAGAATAAAGAAAGATTAGTTGCCGTCATTCATTAAAAAGACCATCCTTTGAGGATGTACCTAACGACCGGTTTCAGCAAAGCGTGAAAGGCAGCTATTAATTATAAAAAATAAATTGTTGATGATCTCTTTGAGTAATTTGTACACTTCAAATTTGAAATAAAACAGTTTTTGAATAACGAGACTGCTACAGCGAATATTCCTACATAGCATCGTGTAACAATGCTACAGCCAGATCGTAATACAGTGCTACAGCCAAATCGTGATACAGTGCTACAGCCAAATCGTGATATAGTGCTACAGCCACATCGCGATACAGTGTTAGTTACATCGTGATACAGTGCTACAGCTACATCGTGATACAGTGCTACAGCCAAATCGTGATATAATGCTACAGCCACATCGCGATACAGTGTTAATTACATCGTGATACAGTGCTACAGCCAAATCGTGATATAATGCTACAGCCACATCGCAATACAGTGTTACAGTCAGTGCTACAGCCAAATCGTGATACAGTGCTACAGCTACATCGTGATACAGTGCTAAGCTACATCGTGTTACAGGGCTACGGCTATGATATAGCGGTGACTTTTTGCAATACATACAAGTATTAATGCGTTAACCAATACAACTACCTACTAACTTGTATCATAAACACTGAGCTTATGATACAAGTTGTTGTTCTTTCACAACAGTACCTATAAAAACCAGAAAAGATTTCCTATCTTTCGTCAGGTTCTGATATTAAAGAAAAAAAATGAACCTGAGCTTAAATTAAACGCAAACAACTTGTTCAATGTTTCGATGTAATTTATGTCGAGTTTGTTGTCGATATAATACACCGACATATTATTATATTATCCTTATTAGTTTCGCTTTCTAAAAGAATGTGGATTTTCCAAACATTGTGTTTCTCGGCAGATTTAAATTAGGATTATTATTCAAGGTGTGAACTGCGAAGGTGCCTTCAGGTTAAGCTCAAATACAATTTTGTGTGAAGGATTAGTCAGTCTCATAAAAAATTCTAACACGTATTTTTATTAAACAAAAGATATAAACGTCATAATATTAGAATTGATAGCAGCATTAATTGTACCCACGGCTCTGTTTACATCGTTTTAGTGTTTTGTCAGCCGATACTTAATTGAACACTTTCCGCGAAACCCCGCTGATAAGGGTCATTTAATTAAAAAACCCAGTAAATAAATACCACAGTTTCTGTTCAATATTGAACTTCGTGTTTCCCAATAATAAACTTTGAGGTACGTCTAAAGAACTCTTAATATTTATTACTTTTTGGGACTGTTCGTTAATTTCCTTTGATTCGTAATACAGAATATTTGCTGTAAACAATCTTTACGGCCTTTTCAAAACCTTTTATATAAGACGTAAAGAAATTTTTTGGTGAATGTTATTACGCTATTTCAATGAGATTTACACAATTAACTGTTTCAATTGAAATACTCAACTTAACAGAAGCTTTCTGAAGATTGAAAGCGCTTCGTGGAGGCGGCGGGTTTACTGAATCAATCTACCAAGTTATTAAACTTGTCACAATATAATACTATTCTTGGCAAAGATAAATTACCTTCAGAGATGGTAAAAGCAAGCAGAGCGCATTGTCGTCTACCACAACGACCGCTGTTTATTATGCATGCAAGTTTATGAAAAGAGTCTTGGCCGACGCGCGTACTCAACAATATTTTGGAATGCCATATTTATGTCCTTGTGCAATATTTTAAATTAGATAAAACTCTTTTGTTGTTGCTGTAGAACTTGTTATCAGCATTTGTATCGAATGAAGGGGTTTAATGAGTCGGAATGTGGGAGGCATTGTTCGTGGGTCTACGCGGCCTACGCTGCTACGCAGCTACGCCTCGCTACGGATTTGCGCGCTAATCGGCTGTAGCACATGTGTTCGTATATTACGTGCGAACCGCATTTCGTGCGGAGTTTCATAATGAGGCGATTAGCTATTATGTATAGGTACTATGCTATACATAATTCCTAGCTAACTGAATGCATATTCAGGTATATGTACCCTTAACACTACACGATATAGCAAGCGATTTAAACGTTAGTATGACAAGTGAAATGTTCTCGGGTGACCAACCTAAACGTAGGAAGAATGTTTATAAGTTGGAATTAAGCACCTGTTTATACTTGAAAGAAGTAGGTATTACGTTCAAGTTTCCCAACAAATCCAATAATTCCTCTCTTTTATTCATTAGTGCAAAGTGAAAGCTCGTCGACCGGAATTGCCTCCCGGCGGGGACGATTTATGAAGACTATAAACCTGACAATGCCACTTAACAGAATCTGAAAACGGCTGAATTCCTTCATCAACAAGTTATTTAGAAATGGAGGTAATTTTCCTATTGTAGACAAAAAACTAAACGAGATGAATTTCAAAATAGAAATTTGATTTAAATTTTTTCTTGACTGAATTGGTTGGTGACAAAGGGTGTGAGGATGGTTTCGGCACTGAATGGAAAGTGTTTGTGAGGCGGGGTGTGAGGTGGCGCCAGGTGGGCGCGGCGGGGGGAGGGGTATCGATCGTGCGCGCTGCGTAACAAGTGCCGCGACGCGGTCGCCGCGTGCCGCCGCTTCGCCGCACGCATGTCGCCGCCATGGCGTATGCATGCCGCCCGCACTCGTCCCACCCATGTGCAGTATTGCGCAACAATACGTTGAGCAACGTTCTACAAAACGATAGAGGATTGATAACTCTCCAGCTCAACCAATCGCACTGGGTTGTAGTTCGGCAATTTTCCAGAAAAAGTGTAGAAAGTAGTTAACTGCTGACGCTACTGCAGATCCACACGATGATACGCCACTGTTGCATTTCCACATTTGTGAGCTAAACTCTAATTTCCCACTTTGTCTTGTTACCCTCAGCCGTACTTAATTTTATAAAATGCGAGTTTGAAAGGAACGCTAGAAAAATAAAAGCCCATTAATCGTATTATTTTTCTTAGAGAGCATTCTAGTTACGTAGTCGGGACACGGTCGTCTCTCTTTGTCTTCACAAACTAAATTATAAAGTTAAACTGCCGTCCCTAGTATTTTTGGAAAAATCATTGTTATTTTTGCGACATTTTCCATAAAAGTAGGAAAAACCAAAGTATATAAGAGAAAAAAAAAACGTTTCAGAAGTTAGTTATTTTTATTCAGAGACAATTTTATTAGGTACATCGGTACAAACGTTGAAGTAAACAAGTACCTGCATTTAAAACATATATAAGTATTTAAATTAATTTACTACAGATAAATACGTGACTATTAAATTGAGTGGAAAATTAACATCTATACACACACACTACACATGTCAAATCCTTCTGTGCTAAGTTTCACGAATAGTTTCATTATATTTATACAAAGTATCATAAAAATCTCTTAGATAATATTTTGCTATGTAATTTCGTAAGTAAATGTGCGCAGAACGCTGCTAAAAGTACGTCAAAGTACAAACATTGATAGACCACATATTTTTTTAAATTATTCAAATTTAATAACAAATATGTCTAGGTAGATTAATCCCTTATTTTTTTTTTGTAAAAACTAACAATAAAACTACGTGTGTAAGTGTTTAAAACGCAATAGAAGGAAGCGAACAAATTTTTCTTTTTTAAGCGTAATTTCGAATAAAATCTGTCATAAATATATTAAAATACATTCAACCAAAGCTACAATTTCGACTAAATAAGAAGACTAATCTTTTAAAAAAGGCACATCCATCATAATTTGAAATATTAAAATGAAATTGTAATCATGTTAAATGTTCATATGAAACCTTCAGGGTGAAATTAAAATCATTTTGAATAAACCAGTACTCAAATTTGCAAATAAAAAAGTAAAGTAATAAAACCTGTAGGAAAAGACCACAATTACATCTCTAAATAATTACAGCAAACGAATTAAGTGTCACGTAAATAATTAATTATCAACTTCCAAGAGATTGCGGAGTGATTAGGGTTGCAGCCTTTAATGGCAAATGTAGGTATATTTCATAACATTATTTAAGCTTCTATTTAATTTGATGCTATTGCTTAATTACTGGTGTTAGTTCAGTATTATTTAACTCTTTTGTCAGCCCATATCTTTCTACGACGTATTCGCAAAGTTTTCTCAAAATGCTAGATAATTTACGCTGAAGTAATAGTTCTATTTCTTTGGTAAAGTGGTCAATTTATAATAGTGTTTGATCTGGTTTAATTATAGTTTTTTTTTTAACTGAATCCACAATGTGTATTGTACCCACTGCTGGAAATGAGTCCTCCTCTATTCGAGAGGGAGTGGGCTGCAGGTGGGTAGATGTCACATGTCTTCGAATTTTTGGTTTTAGGACAGGCTAGTTTCCTCATGATGGTTTCCTTCACCATTTTGAGTTTGTATGATGTAATAAAGAAAATTATTAAACATAACTTAACTACTGTAGTACTCAAAACAAAGTAGATAAATAAAATTAAAAAAAACATAGACGTTTTTAATTTCACATTTCAATGATTGTTAACATTATTTCGTGAATCATGATTACGCGCATTGCGAACAGTTGTATTTTTTCTTTCGTATTTAATACAAATTCCATGCAGTTTCATGCCTAAATAAAATACTTTTTGTATTACAATTTCAGATCCGAATATTTTATCATCGGAATTCAAAATGAAAAACGTATTTTGCTACATATTAAATACATCCAGATTCCAGACTAACACAATAACTGTTCGAGAGAAAAACTTTTGTCTTAATGTTAAAGTTATGATAAAAGTTATGCCTACAATACAACGCTCAGTTGAAGTCAGAAAATATGTAGTTATAGTATTTAAACAACTTACAAGTCACGTTACTCTAATACACTTTGAATGAAAGATTTTATCAATTAGACACAATATTGATATAAGATCCACAAATTCATTAATACTGTTTTGGCAAACGGAATGTATTAGGTACACATAGACGATCCTTATCATTATATTATCAAGTAATCGGATAGCTTTTGTTACCACATTCTGGGTGGTTACTAACTCTCGTTGGGTCATTATTATTTCCGAAGTAATTTGTGTAACGAGATCACCCCTTATACATACATACCTCTCACAAATATTATCGAAGACAGATCCAATACCAACACTTATTATCTTTGTTTGATTTGATATATTGTGGAACACTCAGTCGTTTTGTGGCGCTGTCCCCACACAACTCGTACTTATCTTACCTATAAGTTAGATAACTTTATTATAATCCTAGAGTATAAACCAGTCACGAAAACCCGTCACTTCTCTACATTATCACTTTTCCCTACATTGTCACTCTGTAATCAACTAGAAACTTAACTCTAAAGGTATATTTTGTATGTTGGCGTTATTTCCACTACTTATCTAGTTATACACATATAAAGTTGAAACATCACGAAGGAATGGACAAATCTTAATGGATCTAAGTATATCACGTAAGAAAAGTTTTTATTGCCTAACATAATCGTAAATTAGTGGAACCATGAACTGGGCCGGGGACGAGACAGAAGACGTATGCTTTTGAACATCACAGGACAAACGACACATGGGAAATATGTGAAGTTTGAAAATGAACCTAACTTGGAACTTGGAACCTTGTCCAGTTTTGATTCAATAAACTTACTTACACTAATATAATTATGAATCATTTGTAATTTCGATACGTACATCAAAAAGTGTTTGTTTTATTAGTAGGGTATAAGCTTTTAGCATATACAGAACAAGTAACCATGGAAACGTTAAAATTCATACATATTACTGTGATTTACTTAGAAGGCTGGCTGAAGAAAATAGCGATGACAGCGAATTTTCATGAACATCTAATACAAAGTCCAGTTTAATTAGAGTTTTACATAAATAGTTTTATCGGTACGTATAGAAAATTCGAAAGTTACCCGAGGTCCTTAACTAGCGGTGATACTGTGATACCGCGAACCACCGTACGCGCATGTCAACCTAAGAGATGACGCAGGAGTTGCGTTTATTGCTGTGTCGCTCCCGGATCTGTTGGAGATGCGCGAGCTGCGCCGGCGACGGCACATGCGGCGCGTTCGCGGGTGGCGTGGGGCTGGATCCCGGGGGGCCCTGGGGGCCCGTGGGCAGCGACTGCCGCCGCCGCCGGCGCAGTGCAGGCGACAGGTTGTATTTAACCTTCGCCTGAACCAACAGCTCCTTAAAAATCTGCGACACGTTCAGATTATCCTTCGCCGAAGCCTCCACGAAACCGTTCTCCCAGTCCACTGTCACCACGGATTCCGTTGTGTGAAATTCCACCTGTGAAAGAAATCAAAGTTATAATAGAAATAGTTTGGTTTGTATTGAAGTTAAGGATGATACCCTGATCTCTTCGCTTGACAGGTTTAGTTAGGTGAGGGTGCACACGTGTAAGTTATTACGGAAAACTTTATCCTTCGGGCAATACAATATGTTTGTCATTATATTTTTATTCCTGTATCATACGAAGAAAAAACCAGTATTTACCTATTCGTGTGCCATTAATCATGAATCTTTCAGAAGCATTTTACCTATGAAGCAAATATTAAAGATGCCGCGCCGTATCGCTGCGTCAACATTTCCTGAGGCTTTCGGCATTTGCCTACAATTTCAGTTTCAGATAGACTCTCAGAAATTGCGAACGTAGGTGAAAATGTCGCCCATCGTTTCTCGTTAGAAGTAATAGTAGTATACATTAAAAAGGAAGTTGGAAAATTAAATATCCAGGGCCATTTATTTGGAAATTTACCAACATTGACATTTGGCCATTTATTGCATGTAGATATTAAAGATTTATAACATAGGTACGAAATAAAGACCTCTAGTTAGATGAATGAAAAATGTATTATTATGAACAGTTTTCGTAAAAACCACATAAAGGTGTTTTCACCAATCAAACTTTTGCGATTAAGTCGTTAGTAATTAGCATATCTTTGTCAGAAAATCGACTTCTGTTTTAGTTAGCCCAAATGAGTTTCGTACAGATTTATTGCGCTAAGTTTTGTTTTATGAGTTAAGTTTAAAGTATTCTCCAAATATGTGTCCCGAAACTAAGCGAGGAACACCTAACTCTCAAAGTCTGGTAAGTAGTATTAATAATGAGAATTTGAATATCTTACACGAGACTTTTACACGGGTATTCCTAAGCTTCATAAAACATTTCTGTTTCTGAAACGTATTTCTTTACTCAGCACATGACCCGACACTTTGCAGAACCATAAACAACGAAACAACGCGAAGAGTTATTGCAATAATCGCGAATAAGAAAACCAAACACAGTTAGGTAACGAATCTCCATTAGAGCGTCCGTTGTCTCTTCAATAAAAATAAAGTTATGGTAGTGCACAGAGCGCAGCGGTGCGGATATTGAGAGCCAACGGACGGACGCCTGCTATTGTGCGCAGTGTTCCGGACACTATCCCACCAGAACGAGACGTGTTCCGGCACGATCAACTAACTTCGTCACGCGGCTTATGAAATATACATGCTGCGGCCAAAGCGCTAATACGCTATTCTAGTTATCTAACTACGAATACAGTTTGGAAGTTCGCTGATACGACATTAAGCCGATTATGCTCGATTGTCACATTGTTTATGCTATCGATGAAGTGTCCTAGCTTTTAAATTTTCGTAGTCATTTCTCTGAAAGCCCGGCCAACAATAGCAGAATTAAGCGGTTTTAGTTAATCGTATCGAGTGTCTGTTGCTGGTAATGAGTTAACCTTCATTCATAATACAGTCAGACTAATTTATGCCCTGTTGGTACGTTAAATAATGTATCAAATTAAGTCAGCTTCGCAGAACAGCCCATGAAAATCCCTACGTCATTTTGTTACTAAACAAAGTTACAATTACAATACTGGCGAGAAAAGTTGTAGCTATTGTGTCTGTACTCCTACTGTAAGCATGACAATAAGTGCTTCGGTACAGTTTTAACAAATTCAATTAACTTTGTTTTATAAACTCTATTGTGTTAGACAGGAAGCGAGTTTGTACTGAAACGGAGAACATTCTATTTCGGTTGTTAAGCAACATTTAATTACTTTTACCAATGTTTATTTAATGTGAAATATCTTAATCAACATACCTAAGTATATATTGTGTGCTTTTATAATTTTAAACTTGACGAAACTATCGACTGCAGCAGTACGTTTTAACACAATATATCTTTGGGGTAAGAAAGACACACCACACACAGCACTGATTGAGGGCTTCAACAAGCGAATTACGAAGCCATAAAAGACCGGGTACCCAAACAAATCTATCTTCAATCAATAAAAATACAAAATCCAACTTCACGATGATGGCCGATGCGAAAGATTGCGCCCTGATGAGCTACGCGTCTTCACAGATGGATGCAAAACAGGAAGTGGCACAGGTGCTGGAATCTTCTCGGAGCCCTAAGAAATGAATCTTCTCGGAGCGCAACATACACATAGCCATAACATTTGGGGTCCATAACACAGTGTTCCAGGCCGAATGTATAGGTATTTTAGCCACTTAAGCCATCATGTCATGTGCAGGGAAGTTAAGGACCAATTGATCCGCATACTCTCAGACAGCATGGCTGTTCTGCAAGCACTAAACAGTGATACAATTGATTCTGGGATAATATGCGAGTGCCACCAGCGCCTCAACCAGGTGGATAGCCTTGAAAACATAAACATTCAATGGAACAAAGGTCACTGCAGCGGTTTGCTGGGTAACGAGGTAATCAACGAACTTGCCAGAAGTGAGTCGAGCATGGCAGCGTTTGGGTACTGAAAACGCCACGCCACTCCCTTCGGGTACTTTTTTCACACTCTGATAAAGAAATGCATCAGGGACCAACATCACAAACCATGGATGGACCAAGGTGAATTCAGGCAGGCTAAGGAACCACTGCCTACAATTGATGGCCGCCTCTCAAAACAGGTTCTCCGACCAATTATCTCATCTCATCAATCCGATGCTCAAAATGGTTTATAAACCATGTATGTACCCAAAATACCCAAAATATATAAGTAGTACAATAAACTTAAAATAAAATAGTCTTATAAGTTATAATAATAACCTTGCTAATAACAGACTATGCCATCAATGCCACATCTAGTAAAAATCAAATACATACATCCATGTTGTGCTTGGTTAACCTACGATCGAGCATAAGTTGTCTACTTACCCACATATTTTGTTATTTTTTTTTTATATTTTGTTTTGTTATTTTTTATACGTACATCTGTGCGCTCATATTATTAATCTTAGTTTTAGATATTGTTTCTCAGTAAGTGAATGATGTATGCAATTCTTTATGAGAAATAAAGTTGTTCTTAAACCTTAATTAAAAAACAGCTGTGTACAGTTCCAGCAGTTCTAACAACCCACGGGAATCATAGACAGTCCGCTGTGCAGGGTCTGTATGGATGACGACGCCACGTACAGGACTAAGTACTTCGGTTACCCAGGTACTCTCCGTAAGATTGTTGGTAGGATCAGGGCGTGGCTGGCCTTCCTTGAGGAATTGGGGTGGATCGAAAAATCAATTTTCCCACCCGTTCGCGAAATACGCGTATTGACGTGTAGTTGCAGACACCAACCCGTTTTACCTATTGCCTATTACGTAACGAAATCGTGGACGAAAATTAAAAATAGTCTTCCATTATATTTCCATTCACTTTACTTCTCTGTGGTATCGTGATGCCGTGGACGTTCACGATAGGCGTCAAACGATACGTCACGTAGAAATTGTTAAAGCGCACATTATGTAGGAGAGGTGTGTCAATAGTAACAAAAAAAAAGCAAATCTTCATAATATTTTAATTAACCATCACAGCGCAATAATTTTTGGTCACAATATAGTTAAGTTATTTAATTATAAAATAAAATACATAAAATAACAAAAACGTCGATAACATTCGAAGAAATGGCACTTAATGAGATCAACTAATAGTGTTACAATTGCTGCAGTAAGAGGGTCAATTGTAACAGCAATGAGAGTCAATTGTAACAAACAGAATTCGTCAATAATAAAAATAAACCAAACCAATTAATCTATCAATCCTTGTCAGCAGTTCACGCTAAACATAAAAAATCAACTTAAAACACTTAAAAAATTATTAAATCAATAACAGTCATTCCGACAAACAGTTAATTAAGCACACAAAAAATTGATAATTTTTTTCATAGCTGGAGCGTGTCCATTTATGGCAGTCTCTGCATTGCAACCAATCTTCTCTACTGGTTTTATAATGTTCAAAACAGCCTTTACAATATTATCATCTTCGTCTGCACCATCTGTGTCTTCATTTATATCTTCACCTGTTTCATTATTTTCAGTTCTTTCAGTATTTTGTTTAGTCTATTTCTTCTGCGTCA
Organism: Antitype chi; assembly: GCA_947359405.1. NCBI lineage: Eukaryota > Metazoa > Arthropoda > Insecta > Lepidoptera > Noctuidae > Antitype > Antitype chi. The sequence goes on from OX375812.1 coordinate 7,821,850, forward strand.
GATTAGGTTTTCAATTTCTTAATTTTGGTATCTTTTTCCATTAATCTTTCTTTGTTTTGCCTCTAACTCTTCCTTTTCTGGCGTATCAGTGTATATTGCACTTTTCCCTCTTCCAGTCTTAGATTTGACTCGAGGAGCTTTTGGAAGCGGGACCAAATCTACTAGTGAACTCCTACGTGGCGATGAATAATAATAAAAGTTCTGCAGGAAAAGACATATCTTGATGATCCGATTCATCAAGGGTGATTTCTTCATTCGGTTGGTCGGTAACGCTGGCTGGAGCAAAATCAATGTCAGGAAAAATGTCTTCGTTATATGGGCATATTTCCGCGCATAACCTAACCCTTTAGCAGCAACAACGAATTTGCTTAATTACAATCACAAGCTTTAGTATATTTTTCTGGTGGTACGGTGCCACGCAATGCCTTCCGAGGTCGTTTATAAACCATTTTATATGGATTCTGAAAATAAAATGTTACTATTAAATAATAAACTAGTGTGAAAAATACAGAGTGTCAATTGTACCATGTTACAATTGCGCCTCCTTGTTTTGTTACTTTTGCACCACTACCACCATTTTGCATTGAAGATTTATTTAACAAAAATCTATGGTAAATTTGAACAACTCACATACCTGCACGTGTAGATTGGATAGTAAAGTATCCGAAAATCACCACTGAACTATTGTAAAACGGTTTCATTTCATTTCAATAACAAAAACTGTGCCGAACAATAATTTTACTCAACTTGCTGTATCAGAAACTATCTTCTACTGACAGCACACTCGCGAACTGTTTTTCCTATAAGTTCGGTCGGTATAACTACACCAAATAAAGCTTCGATTGCCACCAAAAGATTCCGCTACACGACGATAGATGCCGTAAAATAACATATGTTACAATTGCCTCCCTGTAACAATTGACACACCTCTCCCCTACCTACAATCAATTCCAAGAGATAAATTGTGCGACTGCAATATAAAACATTTCGTTCCAAGAAGAAAATAAAATAAAGCTTTTCCTAGAAAATGTTGGGTATATCGCACGGTGTTTAATTTTTTAATTGGCATTGTATTAGGTCACGAGGGGAGCTTCGTTTGCTCCAACGCTAAAGTGAAATACTTTTGTTAAGCTTTTTAAGTCTGTGCAGACAGAACTGCTTTGTTCCCTAGAACAATAAAATATTAGATACTCGACACGACTCCACTATTTCGCATCAGTTATAGTGAGTTAGTAGGTACTAACTCAATAAAATATCTATTAGTCTGAGTAACTTTTGTGTAGTTTTAATTACGGTTGGGACTTGAGGAGTTTAAACACATTTGTGAAGTAAATTATAATGACTTGGCAGGTTTTTGCATTGCATAATCGTTCAGTCATTTTGCAAAAGTAAAGCGATAAAACCTACCATTGTCCTTTATCAGCATAATAAATATGTTTCTTGTTTTAATAACGTACTACCCAAGTCCATAATAAACTTGCTTTTTCCTATTTTTCATAAACGAATGATAAAACTTCCTCATTTCTCCGTGTTCTTTGATTAAGGAAAGTAATCAATTATAATTTCCGTTCAGTTAAGGATTCGGTACGTGACATTGTTGTTCCGCTCTGTTTTTGCAAAAATATAAGAGAGATTTCTTAGAGATCCCTAGTCTGTGACCAGTCTGTCTTTTTAATAGTTGCTTTTGTTTTTAAACTTAAAAAAAATAAATTATGTATATATATTTTTTTAACACCCATGTCCTAACCTAAACGGTAATTCGTACGAATACGCGATCATCACGCATAAATATAATGTCATGCATTAGTTCGAAAATCCGTAAAACACCCCTTGTCGATGCGACCACGCGTTTGGGTTTGCCGAACAAAATGTACGCAACGATCACACGCTCGCGCGACGATCACGTTGGTATCAAAAGCTTATAATATTATGTAACCCATTATAATTTCCGTTTCACAGCTGTTATAAAGTATAAACTACATTATTTAGGTACGTTAGCTTAATCACTTTGCAAACGTTATAAATCCTTTGTTGGCAACATAAACAATGCGTTGTTTGTTACTTAATGTTCTGGTTCCGGCACTTTGTAATAGTTGGCCACTATATAATACTACTGTTCAGAACGCGTTGTTGTAAATACTGCTTTACGTCAATAAACTTAACACATTTAAAATCAAAATTCATAATTTTTGTAAACAGTGAAAAACAAGTAACAGTTTCGTGGACAACCATAATTTTCCTTGTATATTTCCATTTTCATTGGACTGTGTAATTGAGGAAAACCAGAAAGTGCATTAATAACATCAGGATAAAGAATTGACTTCCCATAGTAATAAATAAGGGAAAATGCCCAAAGAAATAGGAATCATTTCATCACATTGTGAGGCGCATTGCAGCCGATTTCGTCACATCCGGTTACTGTCGAAGCACCGACGCTGGTTGGTTTCCTGCGACCTTTTGCTCCACATATTGCAATTTGTGACATCGTGGAAATTCAATTTTCCTTACAACACGTTGGAAACGACTTCATAGTAAATGCGCAGTCAAATGCTTCAAGATCAGTTTAAGAGATTTGTGACGGTAATCGTATTTTATTTGCACTCGCTTGCGATACACGGTTTTCAATTATAGCTCCTACATTGCAAACTATTGATTTACGAATTCATTCTGTAACAAATACTGGAAAAGGCCAGCTTTTATCTAACAACACTCTTTATTTACACATGTATTTGCGTGATACTGTTGACATATGACAGGATTTTCTACTGTTTTTATCCTATAGGTTTCTTGGAATATTTGAACACATGCCTCCGGGTAATGTGATACGTAGCGACACCCGCTTGATCCGCTTCACCCGTCACTTTGTTATCCAACCTTCATCACACTAAACTCAGTACACACAGTCTACAAACATGAGAGGCAAATATTTAACATCCAAAAGTAAGAGCATGAGGCAAAGGACCAGTTGTATATGCTTGAGAGTGCGCATAGAAAAGACGTCGTGAAAATATCACGTGAGGTAATACCACATTTCTAGTTAGAAGAATAAAAGAATCGCTTACCTGTCGCGCGCCCGTTTCCGCGAGGTCCACCTTATTGCCGACTACGACAATAGGGACGGCTGTGCTATCTTTAGTTTCGTGGATCTGATCTCTCAAAAGCCTCACTTCAGTAAAGCTGTTTGCGTCGGTGATATCGTATACCAGTATGAACGCGTCTGCGGACTGCATGGACAGCGTTCTCATCGCGGGGAACTCGTAAGCCCCGGAAGTGTCTAATATATCCAGCGTCAGTCTCACTCCAGACACGTTGAAATCCCCGTGATGCATCTCCTCTATGGTTCGCTTGTACTTTGGTGAGAATGTGTTATATAGAAACTGTGATATGAGCGACGACTTGCCAACTTTCGCAGCTCCTAAGACTACTATTTTGTGTCGCACCGCGTTGTTGGTGAGGTTGCCACTGCTAGACACCGTATCCTCCGTCCGTTCGGTTCTGAAAATAAAAAAGCAATTTACTACCTCGAATAACAATATCTAATACCTTTAAACGAGCAATTCTTGTATATATGTACCTATATATATAATCTCAATCTCGGAAACGGCTCCAACGATTTTTATGAAATTTAGTTTGGAGGGGGTTCCGGGGGTGATAAATCGATCTAGCTAGGTTTAATTTTTAGAAAACGTCATAACAAAAAAAAACCTAGCTAAAATCGGTCATCCAGTTATGTTAATATGCGATTTGATATAAATCCAGTTTCACGCGCGGTTTATATGGGTGCTATTATCATAACAAAAGTGAACATTATTACCTACATGATCAGATCACTGAAATTAGACCTAATTTAACTGTTGAAATAAATCGGGCCATAAATTTTACGACAGCGTGTGGAACGATTTGCAAACTGAACGATAATCATGTAAATCAAGTTTGAGGCTTACGATATATCGGGGTTCTTCGATATAACCTTGCGAATGACATGTCTAGCTAATACATGCATGTAGGTGTTGATAACTAGCAAGGGCACTAGACCCCTTATCAACGGAACTTGGCCGCATATGGCACAGCTAATTGACAAACAGATCGGGTAAACATTAGTAATTAGTGGAGTGCTGTACAATATGTTCTGAACGGAAAAATTCTGTCATATGAATTTTTATCTGAATTTTGATATCTGGAATATCAGTGTCAACGTGTTGCTATCATTAATATAAATTAGATGTGTCATCAGCTTATCAGAAAACAAATCGATCAATAATGGCGTGTACTACGTGCTGTTTGAATTTTAGTTATTGACAAGCTATTATAGCGTCAAGTACTTTATCGGTACTTAGAAAATTGTGGACTTGGATTAAGTCAGGTATGTATGTAAACAGTCTGCTCGGAGCTTGCAGCGATGATCGAGCGGTATAGAGACATTGTGGCTTCACCCGTAATCTACAACGCATTGACCCACTTCCTTGAGTTAACTCTTGCGTGGGACGACCAATACATTGATGTACAGAGGAATATATATTTGCCGTAATATTTACATGTTTGTTTTATATTTTGATAGAAACAAGGAAATTATGCTCTTAAAGAGTTGGAGAAACTGAGAACTGACTATTTGAGAAGAGCACAGTCATGTTGTGGTAAGAAATTAGCTAGTCGGCTAGGTGGTAGCGGGTCTTCCCGTCCAGGGTGCGTCATTTAATTATCGTCACTCAACAAGCCTTAATAGCCTTGATGAATAGATTCAAGCAGAACTACCGTGTTAAAGTTCCATAAGCCATTCATAATCATTGAAATTATGTTCATTGAAACTATTTCCGCCATTGTGATCGAGTTTTACGCTAGTTACAATAGAACTACGTTGAGCAGTTATTTCCTTTGACAGCCCCGGTGCGGCAATTTAAATCGCTCATTATTATCAGAATGTTTCCGCTCGTGCTGATTGCGCCATTGTGTTCGCACCTTCGTCCAAACAGAGTCGGGGAGGACGGGACAATGTTATGATCGGTTCAAATGAAATAAACTTTATTACGATTTCTTATTGAGAATCGACAAGAGCCGTAGTTTACAACTTTTAAAAGCGATCATTTTCTCGATAACTGTTTTTCACGTCTTAGAATTTGAATTAATTTACCACCTTGTTGAACTTTATCTAGATTTCACAAAGATCGTTATTTTTATGAAACCGAAATCTATATCTATCTTTTATTTTATTACCAAATGTGCCAGCTCTTGACCTCGATATCGCCTGCTGGAAAGCGATGGATGAGATCTATGATGGAACGAGCAAGCCCAGAAGATGCGTATTCACTCTAGCTTTGACGGCTGACGGGTTATACGTATAGTAGAAGGGAACATCTTTATTAATAATTGAGTAGGTACATCCACATCGATCGCATAAAAAGTATACCTGAGCTTTCTCTTCATAAATTGGCTAACGGATACCAAGTTTATAACATGTACAGTAACTTTATTATCAAAATAACTTTTATGTATAGAATAGAGGCACATTGCAAACTCCATTTGGAATTTAAATTGTGTTTCCGCAAAGTATCGAGGTAAAGTAGAAACTAGAATACCACGATAGCGAGTTTTGACTTAACTTTTAGCTCCACTACGCTGTTCGTTATGGTGGAATCTGATTATGTGTGTTTAATAAATGCATGCATAAGCACACTGTGCTGAGTAGTACAAATGTTGGTAGGTAGCGGTTATGTTTTGGTAATTACGAGTTAACTACTGAGTTAGTAACCTGTACGAAACAGTGGGTTTTCTGATTATATTGAATGAACATATATGCTTTAATAGAACTTTGCAATTTTTTGAATCGAGAAAGTTTTATTGTATGGTGTATTCCTTTTAAGGATGCTAGGCCAAAAAAGTATACACCAAAATCCCTATTCCATATTAAGGTACACGATAAAGACCAAGCAATATTCTTTTTTTAATTTATCATTTTAAAGTGAATAGATACTCTTTAGGGCTCATTTTAAATTGAAATGCAGTGGGAAAATATTTGAATAAACAAAAATAAGAATCAGTTCATAATGAATAAGGTGATAATATGGTGATGACCTTTCAGTCAAAAAAAGACAATAAGTAAGCACCTACTAAATTTGAGTAGTATACTAGGGGTCAATTTCCCAACCCTTTTACTAAAATATAACCTCCCTAATCGCCCCTATTCATAATTCCTTAAGCTGATTGCTTGCTTTTATTCCTCCTGCAATTTGTTAGGATAAAGTTTATCCTATCCTAATTTATGGGTAAAGATATTGGATTTAGGCCTGTCCAAATGGCGGCCCATTTAATGGGATATTGTTTGAAATAATTTTTGATTACTCTTCTAGCTTCTTACCAATATATAAGGTATACAGGGTGGCAGTAAACCATGAATTCAGTACATGATTCTAGACCCCCTAGTGTAGACAACTTAGATCATTAAAAAATCAATCTGCCATTTCATAGAAAAGTGTATTAATAATACCTACGCGGTCAAAAGTATGGAACAGGACTTTTGTTTTAATAACCGACAAGAAAATTAAACGCAGGGCGCGTTGAAATTAAGGTTCAGAATCATGTACCTATTAAATCCATGGTAACTGGAGGGGGTGAGTTAGCAATTAAAATTAGGTAGGTTAGGGTAAGTAAGTATTAGGTAGGTTTGGTCTCTTGCAGACGCAGAGTAAAATAAAAAAATAAAAATATTGTTCGTCTTATCAACAAAATATCGGTGTGCCCTGAAAGGCTCTGCTGTTTAATCCCTATAATTTTACAATAAATGATTAATGGTTTTATTTCTGTAAGTTGGTGTGTAAAAACACTTTTACACGTCAATCATATTTGCTTAACTAGATGAGGTCGGCGTAATGATAGCTTTATGTTATCGATATCACAATGTTATTACGATACTAGCCTATCCCTACACTAAAAATAGGTATCGCTTTCAAATACCAATTTGGAACATATCCGTTCGCCTTTGGACGGCTAAATTGGCATCGCTAATTTTCTTCAACTACCTGTGGAAGGTTAACTGGGTTGTCGAGGTCATATATACAGTCGCTCCATGTAAAATACTGGTGTTCAGCTACATCGGGTTTGACTGGAAGCCCACTCTAGCCGGATTATGATGACCTGTGGAGGGTTAAGTATCCACCTACTTACCAAGTGTCTTAGTTTCTTTCCTAATAATTTCCTTTCATATCATACTAAAATGTAAATTTTGAACAGTTCCTATTAACGACTGCTATTTTGAGAAGAATGTTTAAAAATACGGATTTTTTCAGGGCCGGAAAAAAACTAAAATCAATATACTAGATTGCAGATTTTTGAAGGCCGACAGTTAAAGATAAATTTACAATACGATTGCCTTTGAACGCCTGTTGGTGTCTCGACAAAAAAAAAAGGTGGAACATGAGTCATCACTTCATTTCAGCCGAAAGACGTCCACTGCTGGACATAGGCCTCCCCTAAGCTCCGCCACTTCGACCGGTTCTGTGCTTCCCGCATCCAGCGGACTCCTGAACATGAGTACTATCATACTAAAGCTACGGTTTCCATGAAGGACGGATCCGCAATTTTTGCTAATAACGTCACTAAAACGCTATTTATGAAAGTAGTAGTTGAATTTCCCAGAAGAGCCTTTTTTTGTGACCATCACAACCCCGCTTCTATCATTTCTGTGACAGCCGTGACCACGGCTGTTATTACCACGGTTCTTCAAGGAAACGGTAGCTTCATATTACATACTGCTATAGTACACCTTTTGCTAAAAGGTCACGTTGATGTTAGGTAAAATATTCACTTGTTCAGAGTTCACCTTACGAAGACCGCAGCATCGAGTTTCAGTAACCAGAGCTTCGAGAAACACCTACATACTAAACCTGTGAGATACACTATGCAGAGCTTGTAAGGAAAACTGATGTTATGTAGATACTTTGTGCTTTTATGTCATAGTATTGGAAGTGGAAGTATTTTACAGTTTCATTTTATATAGGCTCCCCGCAGAAAACACGATGCAACTCTATTAGAACAATTTCTATGAAAACTCCATGGAAATTGATGTCGCAGAGTCGCGTTGCATCGTTCTGCGTGTAAATACAACAACAAAAACAATTGAGATACCTAAACTGTTTTGTAGATTCAAGAGACTTTTTTTTTTTTTGAGAGACTTGACTGAAGTGTTTATTAGGTACAATTACGTTTAGGTAACTTTAGGTTACCTAGTTATTTCCAAACGCTACACAAAAAGTATGAACGCCTAATCGGCTAACTAAATAGCTTTATGGACCGATTACTTGGTTAGAGCGCCTAAACACAAATAAATAATGGTACACGCCTAGAAATAAATAAATGAGAGAGGATCACGCAACCGTTGCCATGTTGAGCTCTCAAAGATCAGTTTTCTTGGCTTCAAAGGTTGTAAAGAACAATAATAAAACTGCCCGGATCGTTCAAGGCAACTATATATCTATCGAAATTCGTATGATGATTTAGGAATGAAAAGACGTAGTGGGTCGGTGGCTTATATTTTTACCCAGTGTACAGGCAGGGATTCAAAGTTTAGGTGAATTTATTTAATATAGGGTAGCGAATGTAATTTTGAAAGCCCATTACCTAGCTATGTAGTACAACTATTAAAAAAAAATATCTATACGATAAATTTCCTTTCTATGCGGGCTGTCTGCTGTCTGACCTTTGCAAAATCTACGAGTAGTTACCTATTAGTTTCTCACGGTCAACGGTCGGGTAGACAAAAAAATTCAATCCGAAGTTTACAAACTGTTTTAAAATTGCATGTCTTGCTTGTGGCAGGTTAACAGTACACCTGTGACCAAAGAATGGTGCAAACTGAAGTAGTTTCACTTTACGATGAAAGAGTTTTATATTTCAAAGGGATCTTTTTTCGCGTGTGGGAGTGAGATACCCAACACTATTAGCGAAAATTTGGTGAGAAAATATTTCAGTAGATGTCGACGTGTCTATACTCTTTGCCATAATACTCTTAAAGTTTTGCTTAAGTAGTCTGAGGCCGTAAAAATAAATAAAAAAACACATCTGTTCCCTACATTTATGTTCGCATAACTCGTCAAAATGTAGGGAACAGCTGTTTTTTTTTTCGCGATTGCATCATTGGTCCCTTAGTAAAAGTTGTTCATAATGATGAGTACAATCTCCCATTTCGGTTTGTCGCATGTTTTCAATTTCACCCTGTAAAGCTTTTGCCAGCGGCTTCACCCGCATGGAGGACGAAAATTATCCATCGGGAAAGTATTATTGGGATAAAAAGAATCCTTTGTATTAATCCAGGTTGTAAACTATCTGTGTACCAAATTTCATACAAATCCGTTCAGCCGCTTATGCGTAATTGAGTAACAAACATCCACACTTTCACATTTATAATTATAGTAGGATCTGTGTGCCGAATTTCATCCAAATCCGTTCAGCCGTTTTTGCGTGATTGAGTAAAACTCTTAACATAAAAATCTATAGTACAAACTTTTACATTTATAATATTAGTAGGATAGGATAGTGAAGGAAAACATCGTGAGGAAGCCAAAGTCAAAGTCAAAGCATTTATTTCAAATAGGCACTTAAAAGGCACTTTTGAACGTCAACATTTACATTAAAATAGAATTGATTCTAGTCGCCCCTTCCAAAATGTAGTTTCGTATGGAGAAGAATGAGCAAGAAACTCCACCGTTTCTCTTTTAAAATGTTTCCAGTACAATATTTAACATAGTACATTCATTATATGATTATGTGTGACAACGATGCACCCAGAATAAAATTACCATACCAAAATAGGTAAACAGAATCAAATTGAAGCAATACAGATAAAATAATTCTGTGATAGATACATGGTGCTTACACATTTACAACAAGCCGCCATGTTAGAGAACCAAAAATTCGAAAACATGTGACATCTACCAACCCGCACTGGGCCCGCGTGGTGGATTACGGCCAACTCCCTCTCACATAGAGGAGGCCTGTGTATCAGCAGTGGGAACGTTATAAGCTGATTCCGCTATGTATCATCTAATATATAAAATTCTCGTGTCACAGTTTTCGTTGCCATACTCCTCCGAAACGGCTTGACCGATTTTGATAAAATTTCGTGTGCTTATCGGGTAGGTCTGAGAATCGGCCAACATCTATTTTTTTTTGTGCATTAGGAAACTGCCAAAAAATCGGGAAAACTTAAATTACATTTTCTATGGGAATTTTGTATGGACAGGACAACGTCTGTCGGGTCAGCTAGTATTATATATTTTAAAGGTCCTCTGTAACACTGAATAAATGTTGCGTAGCAGGGGCGCAGCCTCCATACAACCCGATTCCTATCGGCTTCCCTTTGGAAAAAACATTCTCCTTAGTGTCTACTATTGTCAAACAATATGTAACACATGTGTGTGTATCAAATCACATTACAGATATTTCATACTAGCTTAAGACATCAATAAGATTACAAAACATAAAAAAATGCCATTTTTTTATGTTTAAACAAAGAATTCTGACCATAGCTGCCGTTAAATTTAGAAAAAGTAAAGGAATTACTGAACTTAGATGTTATCTATGGTTTATGAGGACTGAACAATTTTTTCTTCGGCTTTCCTCTAATAAAAATTGTAGCTTCGCCACTGTTGCGTAGGCAAGTTTTGTCGCTGAGTATTATTTTACATCTATTATAAATGCTGACGACCCGCTGCGCGCGCGCTGCGTTGCTGCGTGCCTTTAAAAAATAATAAAAAAAAAAAACAAAAAAAAAAGGTTCCGACGAAATGATAACCTCCTCCTTTTTGAAGTCGGTTAAAAAAGAAAAACACCGAAGTTTTCACACTTAAAGAACAGTAAAATAAGTTGAAAAGGTGTTTTCAGAAATAACAACGGGTTTTTCCCCAAAAAATCGCAGGTCCTACTAAAGATTTTATTTTTCTTATTCAAGAATTCTTGTTACCGACTGTGGAAAAAATTGGAAATACAACTGAGAATACTAAATATTACGTTATTATTTTTTCTGCAAAGTAAACGGCGGCATTGAAAGGCCTGACTTTTTTATTTCACAAAAAAATTGTGACGAATTCTTTGAAAATAAAGGCGGCGACACTGCAATGTTTTACAAGTTTACGAGTTACACATATTTTAAATGTCAAAAACACGTGGGTTTAATTAAATAGAATAAAAAGTAGTCATTATATTCCTAACTTTTTCAGAACTTAGGTACTTTACTTAGTCAAATAAGTAAAATTAGGCACTTTTTGTTTTTTTGGATGGGAAGTCATCGAATAATTTCTCCCGCTACTGACTAAAACCCACCCGTGTTGCCTGTGTGCCAGGGGCCACGGTATCTCTTTCGAACAACCCGCACCCCTGGCCGGCATCGGCCCTTGCGAACCCCACCAATTCGTGCTGACATCTCTTTGATTCGCACGTGGAACACAACGCGCCGTCGCCGTCGACCCGAAAATTAGGCACTTCAATTTTAGATTTGATCATACTTTAAACAAAAAAACCATCCACGGAATCTCTTAGTACCTACGTAGGTATGCATAACTTCCTTTTTTGAAGTAGGCTAGAAATAGGTAATTATCTGCCTAGCCTTTTTCCAAGGGGACGTTTTCCAGTCAAACCAGATGCAGCTGAATACTAGTATTTTATATGGAGTTAAGATATTTGCTAGTTAAAATGGCGTGATTCCTATCACGTGTTACATCAGTTTATAAATTCCGAGACTGAATTACTTCAGTTTCACATAAATACAAACATTGCGGTTTACGCGAGAATGTTACCACCAGCAATAACTATTTCATGAATTAACTGAAGACAAACAAACATCTACAATATTACACATGACTTTTGTAACACCTGTGATACATTTAACTTGAAATTAAATTAAATTTGAATTTTTAATGCTATTTAATCTTACTTGTAATTAATTCCTTTTAATTTAGTCCTTAAGTTAAACACAAAACAAAGCTAATAATATGTACAGGTATATAAAACAATAAAATAATCATAATGCATCAAAAAATAAGTCCGCATCGTTGTCAACGGGAAGAGTGCCCAAAAGGCTGGCAGCATTGCCACGTTGTATGGCAATGCTGATTCTTTGGCCGAAATATAGGCCAGCCTTTTGGTCACGTGAAGAGTTAACCAACCGCTTGGAAATATCTCGGAAAACTAAGTGGGCACTCGGACCCCATGGCCCTAGAGTTTCAACCCCAAACGGCTCGAATATATAGCTTCCAATAAGATTGGAATATTTGCGCCAATTTGAATTTGAAAAATCTTTACGGAGTAGATCACTATCGGCCTAGCCTGTTCCCAACTATGTTCAGGTCATCTTCCAGACCAACTGGATGCAGCTGAATGCTAGTATTTAACATGGAGCGTCTGCCTATCTGACCTCCACAACCCAGTTTCTGGGTAAGACGATACCCCTTGGTAAAGACTGGTTGTCAAACTTTCGGCCTTCTGACGACCCGTAATGACTGTCAAAGATCTGCGAATGACAGCCAGGATCGTAAATCACGTAAGCCACAAATCACATCTAATATAGAATAAACGAATCGATTACGAAAAAACATAGCTCCATATTTTCAATTCGGATGGAAATGATACGGCGATTATTTTCAGTCTCGCTGAATCGGAACGATCAACGGCTGGAAAATGTTATCACTTTAACAAGATTACCAGTTTAACGTGCCGTTTTTGTGTTGTATCTATTTTAAAAATTATTTGTTACTCAGTTAGCATTATTTGTTGAAGAACATTTTGCAATGTTACAATAGAGTCATATCATCCCATTTTAAAATTAACACTAAAATCATGTGTACTAAACTGAATTACTAACCATGCATTATCTTGTAGGAGTATTTTCAGTACCGTTACACATTTCGATATGTACATACCGTATCCTCGAATCCTTTGAATGATCCATAAGGCCATTGGAGATGGCCCCAACTTACGAGTTGTAGATCGTCGGTTCAACCCTAGGCAGACGCTTTACTTTGCGTTAATAATGTCATCACCATTGCTCTCTAAATGGTGAACCAATAATTCGAAGACATGTGACATCTTCCAATTCGCAATTGGCCCACGTAGTTGATTACCCCTCGAAGAGAGACGCTCTGTGTCCCAGAAGTGGGCAATAATTAATTTAATTTAAATTAACACACAAATTTTATTAGCTTCACATGTAGATAGGTTTGTTTGTAACCGACTCCTTTTTTGGACTTGATTTTGACCCACTTCAAACGGTCAGATTTCATTTAAACTTTGTAGACTTATCGAGGACCGATGAAAATTCAATAGTTAAAAAAAAAATAGAAAAAAAACTGAAACATCACGCTTTTGTAGTCAGCAGAACAAAAAAATGGAAAATAAATAATAGTTAAAAAAACTAAAAAACAGGTTTTTTTAGTTTTTTAATTTATTACATTAGATCTCAATTGTTTTGTGAAAATAAAAGTAAAGAAAATTTAAATCGCGATAATCGTTAAAACAACTTTCTGGAGTCAATTAAGGAAAATTGTATAAAGTATTAATAAGTCAAGCCAGCAGGCTGTCAGTTTTATTATTCAAACATTCGGATCCTTAAGCAAAAGATTCTTTGTAATGATCTCAAACAGAATTTAGAATCACGTAGTTATTGTTGAAACGATTTTCTACGATGTAATTTATAATACACAGTCTCATATAATATGTTTAGCTCATCTAGTCCGTTGTTAGTAAGAAGCTTTTATAGGTTCATGCGAACTTAATTCGACCTTGAATCATAATCAAAATATTTTATTTCACATAAACCTACATGGGCACTTATGAAATGTCAGAAGCTAGGAGCACGATTCCAATTTGTCGTTTCTATAGGTCGAATAACAAATGTCGACGGTGGAACTTCTAACTGTCGTGTCCCTTACGATATTTGAAATGTCTACCGTCCCTGGCGTTTTGTAGTTTTTGCCTTCCCCCATGACAAGAAAGCGTGAGTTTGTCTATATATTATGTAACACTGCCTATCATAATGCTAATCATCACAGCCTTTTCCCAACTATGTTGGGGTCAGCTTCCAGTCTAACCGGATGCAGCTGATTACCAGTATTTTATATGGAACGATGTAAAATTAAAAAATGAGTTTATATATGTATGTATACGTAACATTGTATCATCGTGTTGTGTACCTAATCCCGGAATAACGACACTCGCCAAAAAAAGTTGAAGCGAAAATGCACAAAGACGTAAAAAAACGAATACTCTTATCTCGTGATACATTAGCATTTAAAAAGGGATAAATACAGGTATTTTCGTAACCAGTGCATAACGATAACATCTGTTGATTATCCACATAAAACGAGAGGGTCCCATGTTTCCCCGCACCGGCGCCGGCGTCCGTCGTCATACAGATAAGTTCCAATGTTATCTGTAACTGTACGAATACGGCCGACGAAAGTACCTTCTACATTCTTTTGTTTCCACAGTAATGTCGGTCCCGTACTAATTCCAAGAACTAGAAACATTTGCCTAAAACAAATGAAGCTCATTGTTATTTTAACGAATAATAATTCAAACATAAAGCGCTCTGTCCAAAAGTTTTTGAGGCAACATGAAAATACGATATGTTTTCATGAAGCTTCAAAAAGTTTTGTGAAGCCCAAAGGCCGGAATTATAAAACAGTTGTAAATGCTACTTTTGGCTAGGAAGTAAAGAGGAAACAATGCAAACATAAAATAAATTGTATTCAACTTTTGAACTTGTGCCAGTTTGTAAACTTTATTTCGAAGAGTTTCTGTAAAATTTTATGCGGTCAATACCCTTGTAATTTTGGTTATAACACGCCAGCATTAAAGTTTTAACAAAAACATTCTCCGAACTCTCAAAAGATAATGAACCATTATAAGAACATTATTTAAGGTCAGTTCATCTCTAAAGAAGAAAAGATAGGGTCTTTAAGGTACTGAAAGTAACACAGTGTTGACATTTTCCCATAATACAATATTTAAGTTTACGTAATATCATTAATGAACGCTTCATTAAGGTCTATTAGTGCGGGTAAGCGATGAAATATATTGATGTGGGCGTAAAGGTTTTACGAAAAATGTCTCAAAATTGATGCAGCAAGCTTTTGAAGCTATTTCACCATACCTAAGTTTTAACATTAGATAGGAAAATCTGTTCTAACAAGAAATAATTATATTGCTCGCACGAACGTAAAAATATCGCGGCGGCATTATATCGCGCATTTGATTTTCAATTCTCAGTGTTGAACCGAGCATTCAGAATTCAACAGAGTGCATTCCAGCGCGTTGGAAAGACACACTGTTCCAGCATTTCCCAAACTATGAGCGAATATTGTGCGATACGTCCAAGTGAAGAACTCATTGATTTATCGGAAGATACGTCACTGAAAAAAATATTCGATGGCAAGCCGCGAAATACTGGTTGCTGATAACTATCCTTGCTTGTTGCTTGAAATTGAAGTTGAAGCTAAAGCTATAAGTAGTGACACTGAATGTTTTTTTCTTATTTGAACAGTCCTTCATTCATACCTAGTTATGCCCCTTCTTTTCTCCATGACAGCCAAGAGGTGAGTCCCGAATTTGGAAGTTTTGTTAGGGGGGTCGCGGTCCAGTCAACTTTGGGAACCACTCGGTTTTGAACTCTCAACGCTAAACAGTGCATTAAAAAATCCCGGTGCGTTAATTTTACATCCGTCTGAAGGTAAACTAATGGAGCAATCAAATATTTCCAACTCAATCTGAAATTGACATAGCTTTATAATAAAATCACAATCTAGTGATTATGTTATACACTTGATTTGCTCATCAGAGTGTACTCGGCATTTTAGAATTGTTGGACAAATGTTTAATATTTGATCAGTCGAGGTTTTTAACGAGCATTGTGAGCGATAAGAAATGATTGATTATAAATGGTGGAGACTATACGACGGTAAATGGAAACATAGATATAGGTAATATAATTCATCAACATCATAATTTCAGCTGAAAGACGTTCACTGCTAGACATAGGCCTCCCCCAAGAACCGCCATTTCAACGGGTTCTGTGCTTCTCGCATCCAGTGGATTCTTGAGGCCTTCACGTGGTCTTTGGTCCATCTTGTGGGAGGCCTTCCAACTCTACGTCTTCTGCTACGCGGTCGCCACTCCAGAACCTTTCAGCTCCATCGGCCATCTTTTCTGCTAGCAATGTGCCCTGCCCACTGCCACTTAAGTTTGGTAATTCCTCAGGCTATGTCGGTTACCTTGGTTCTCCTGCGGATCTCTTCATTTCTGATTCGATCGCGTAGGGAAACTCCAAGCATAGCCCTCTCCATAGCCCTTTGGATGATTTTCAGCCTTCGGTAATATTATTGCATGGGAATATTTTGAAACTATCCAATAAATTCTATCATCAAAAACTAAATTGTATCTAGTGATGGGCCAACATGGTCCAATCATGACTAACTATCGTGACTAAACTATTGGTGTATTTGACTGATTTTTTGTAAGCAGACTGGGAACATCATAAAATATACGAAATTTTATTTATCGTTTGCACTTTGTCTAAATATCAGTGACCGATTTACCATTGATATATTAGCTGTGTGTGAAGTTTCAAATGTAGGTAATGGAATTTGCGACGGAGTACCTGCAAAAAATAATCATACGCTATGTCCAACTGGTTTCCGAAAACCAAAACCAAATCACTACTAGAACTTAAGATACTAGTTTTCTAGCACTTTTTTCTACTTTTAGGTAATATTGAATTTCAGATTTCGTCCAATCCAATAAATAGGTAATTTTCATGAAAATTGTTTTGCATAAACTGAATGTAGATACCTAGGCAACGGCTAGGCACTGTATTAAAGGTATTTTTCTAAATTCGAAGAAATTTAGATAAAAAAGTATAGACTTTTTCAATAGATTCGAAATTCCAACATTTCTATGATTTCTTTTGGCGTGACTAAATCACTAAAAAATCAGGCTGCTGTTAGGTATATGAGGCAAAACAACAATTAAATCATGTTTCGTTATTAGATAACGACTTCATGTAAAATCTAGAACCTAAATTTCATGTTCCTAAATACCAGGAATCAAGTCTGACATATATAGGTAATTTCATAGTTACGACTAGTTCAGGTTTAGGAGTAGTAGCGTGATGGATATATCCAGTGATAGTTGGTCGGATTATCACGGTTCACTCCCGACCAAGTTCTACAAACCACTGCGAAACGCTACTAAGATATTTGGCAGTTTATGCGATTGGACTCGATCGATACGTTGGTTTATTACGATCTACAGACAACTTGAAATTCAGGAGCAACGTAAATTTTACATTGAATTAAATTAGATAACCCTTGAAATTACTCGAGTGGTTTTGTTAGTTTTGAATAAAGACTCGTTATTAAATCGGCCATGTAATGAATTTCCTGTTGTGGTAGAAATATCTGCGTCGTTTGCTCCCTGGGCAATCGATATCACTAACTAGGTAATCTTTATATCACCACGGTAGCTATACTCGTATAGATCGTGCAGCAGAAGCAGTAGAATTTGTCATTATATTCTTCATCTTAGCATGTCATGTCGATAGCAATCTAATTTATATAATATTCGTAGACAATGGCGCTACACTGACGAGTACTGGGTTAGTATCACTCAGTATTTTCTTTAATACAATTGTCCTAACGATGTCTTTGTTTTCAGTTACTGTCTATATTAATTTCTAATAACATAAGCAGACTAGGCCCATTCAAGTATGTTATAACGGGTTTGGTCTACCGACAAAGCTTAAGAAATAACAACAGTTTTCACGAAACGATCTTATCAGAGCCCAGGTTGTATTATCGCTGGTGTCCATCCATCGGATAAGTGCCTTAATCACCTTTCATGACGCCTTCAGGGTAAAATGGGGCTTCTTACTCTTTGTTATCAAGTGCGGACCTGATTTTAGATTATGAATAATCTAAAATCTGGGTAAAATGGGGCTTCTTACGCTTTGTTATCCAGTGCGGAACTGATTTTAGATTATTCATTTTACCCTGAGAAGCCCTAAATTTAACGAATGTTAGTAAGAGATAAGTCCGGACATGTTTTTGAGAAAAGGCTCTTTACCTACAGGTTTTAATATCTACAAAATAATCAAGTTCCGTGACTCGTCACCGTTTCAACAACTTACCAATATGAAGTCTTGAAAACATGTCCCTTAAAGGGTTAAAGAAATACTAAACATATAGGAGTTTCTGAAAGCTGAACTACCTTCGTAGCTAGAGGCTTAGTTGACTTACTGTATACCCTGTACAGTAATTGTAAAGACCTTTATAGTAAGTTAAAATACCTCAGACAGTTGCCAGTAATGAGCTTTCCTGTCACGTCCCTTCAGAGGCCCAACATTCATTTGGTTCACAGATCGTTCATTTCATTCATTTCGTTCGCTCCGAGCTATTATTATCCTGGAGATTTGGTTTGGAATGCTAGACTAAAACAATGACCGACTTCGTTTTATCTAGGGACTTTGGAGCTACATAAAGTCGAAATGTTGTGTTGTGAATATAAATTATTTAGTGAGATATATTTTTTGTAAGGAACTGTGATTAGAGTTGTCTCTTTATTCTGGGAAAGCTTATTTGAAAGTAAATCATATAGGAAAAACAGAAGTTACTAGGAATTTCGCTCTCCTGGAAGTTCATTTTGATCACAAGAGTGTAAATGAACGTATGTTTTTCTTTAATACCATCGTTACTTAAAACTTTTTTAACATTAGTGGGTAATTAATAAAAGATACTATTTTTTTTTCATACGATATTCGGAGAACTGGAAATTTATCGCCTTTGTAAAGGCGTCTAACCAACAACGGATAAAATACGCCGAAGTGGTAAAAACTACACAAATAAATAATATTATTTTAATATCCCACAAACTGGTGGGTGTCGTACGAGGCGACTAAGGGACTTAGAGAATGGGCAGCAGCTTTCTCTATGCATTTTACCACCATACTGCGATCGCCAACCCGCCTGCCAAGCGTGGCGACTATGGCAAACCAATTGGGGGAGTTCTATGTCCAGCAGTGGACTTCTTTCGGCTGAAAAAAATGATGATCCCACAAACTCAATACTGAAACATTTTACGTGTTCGAAAACTAGCTGTAATTAATTATTTTCCCGCAAGTATTTCTGTGAAAAGTCGATCAGAGTTGTTTAATTAATATGATCCTGTAATGGGAAAGTTGTAGACGCTGCAAGCGACGGCGACGTTGATGAGCCATCAACATCAAAGCGTCAATTAATCGTTATTATCAATTCGTAACATATTATTGCTCTTGAGACTGCCCCGTTTCTGTAGTGCGTCGGAAATGTTCGCACAGAATCGAACTGACGGCTTTCATGCGATCATTCGAAAAAAAGTCGCATCATTAGTAACTAGAACACGGGCCAGTAGCAACAGCATTCTGAAAACAGTTTCAGAGAGTTTTTATTCTCCCATTTGGAGCCATTTTGTGGACAGGATGGCTAAGTAAGTTTGTACCTTACTTCATCATCTTCTGTGAGGAGTTTTTAAATTTTCAAAATGAATACTATTACCTATTAATGTACCTACTACTAACACTAGCTTTAAGGTTTTACTAACATTATGGATGTTTGTTGTCCGAATAAAGAAATTTTATATAAATGTTACCGGCCAAACCCGATTTCAGGCCAAACTAGTTTGTCCTAGGCCAAACTGGTTTATTAAGCCGGGGCACGCCGATTAAATGGGTTAGGTTAGGTAAGGTTAGAACTGTGACAAAAAGCGCGCGAACCGAGCGAGCGAAGCGAGCGGCGCCGCGGCAGCGGCCGGCGAGCGTTACTTCCAAAGGCTGTTAACGAAATGGCTAATTAAGCTAGAAACCAGATTGGCCTAGGACAAACTAGTTTGGCCTGAAATCGGGTTTGGCCGGTAACATATATAACAAGTTTTTAGTTTATGTCTGTCAAATTTTCATTGATATTGATGATGTAAATGAACTTTGTAGATCAGAAAGAGTGACACTATTTAAGTTACTATGCGATCGTAATAAGAATGGGTTGGGCCCTTTCAGGGTATTGTGACCTTTTCAATAGAGTCTTATTGGGTAAGAATTGTGTAGATTTAGGTAGGTACTGACTCATCAAAGTGAAGTTCGATCGACGCCAGGCTAGATTATTCCTATTCTTATTTCCATTGTGTCTATACGAAGTGTGATAGTAATATCGACGGTCCCTACGTATAATCCCCTAACTACAAATTACAAATTTTACAGGAGAGCGCTTCAAAGTTTCAAACACGTGTACATAATGTTCTAATTAATGTTATGTCATGATATATTTAAAGTGCATTTTGCCACCTTAGACTTATTTTTGTTAAACTAAACGATAGTATAGGCTGGCCTGAAGGTCACGAAAACAAAACATGCAAATCACGTATCTACCACTTAGGGGATTGTACGTAGGGACCGTCGATATGAAGTAATACTTCCTCTTTTTAAATAAACGATCTAAATTTTAATAATGATAAAGAATTGAGAAACGAAAATCGGAAATTATCTACTAAGATACTCCGCTCTTTGATTTATAAGCTTGAACAAGTAAAAAATAGACAAACGATTTTCCTCTACGAATTCTTCGTAAAACGTTTTCCCTTTTACATTCCGGTAACGTTTCGAAAAAAGCCTTTTCAAAGGCACTCGACGTCAAAGTACGCACCAAACATTTTTACCTGTACATTTTTTTGTACAATTTGGTTTTACGTCTGACTTTGGACTTAAAAGCGTCCCCTAGTGGCAATTTGGACTACCTAAGGGTTACGATCATCTGACAGACACATCGCAACTAAAGCATTGAATGTGAAATCCTGAACAATGTGTCAATTTGAAACGATTGTATGCAGTAATCCGCAGCATTCGGATTTCAAAGGGAAATAAAAATTGGGGCTACACAATAGTGATATTTTCGTAAATTGGAAAGGTATTGTTGTACTAACAGCTGTTTAAGTGTTGACCTCATTAAAGTCTGCAAATGCAGAAAGGTTTAAGGTGTGCATCTTCTATCCTAGAAATAAAAATAACTTATTTTTTATGTTATTTTTGTTTATTTCGGGCTGGTTTTTAGCTTGGCCAGAGGCTAAACATTGCCATACAACGTGGTAATGCTGTCAGTTTCTTCGGAACATTGACAGCGATATGGACGAATTTTTCGACGGTATATTTTAATTTGTGAATAGTTTTAGTTAAGTTAGGATATAATTTTGTTTCTTTTTATTAATTAATTACTGTATATATAAAAAAAACACTAAACGAATAATAACGTAAGTTCAAGTTGAGCTACACAATAGTGTTTAACTACCACTTTGATTGCATACAAGTTAAGACTAACATTGTAAATTAGTTTCTAAAATAAACAAACACCAGTAAAATATGTATGTAACGCATTTATGTAAACTAGTTTTAGCGAGTATTTTAACCATTCAACAAACATCGACGTTAATTAAAGCACATGACTAACTAAAACAATGTTCACTGATCAAATAAGCTGGCATAATCTGCTCTAAATATAACAGTTTTTCGAACCACCAGAGCGATGCAGATATACGACAAAAAGAGAAACTATTGCAACTCGAAATATCGACCTCTAACAATCGACTGTTCATACGCGTTATATAAAACAGTTTTTTTTTGTTTGTGCTCCATGTGTTGTCCTTATCAAATAGCAATTATATTCAAAGAAAAAACTTAACTTATGTACGTGTTTTTTTTGGGTCGGAAATCTTCAAATAACTTCTCCCGCTCTGAGTGGAGCATGAGGGCGTGTCAGACTTTTACTGGCTAAAACCCACCCGTGTTCCCTCAGTTGCCTGTGTGCCAGGGGCCACGGTATCTGTTTCGAACAACTCGCACCCCTGGCAGGCATCGGTCCTTATGGACCCCACCAGTTGGTGCTGACATCTCTTTAAGGCGCGCGTGGAACACAACGCGCCGTCGACCCGGCCTTGGTCCTTACCCGGACAGTGAGCTACCCATTACTCGCCGTCCGCAAGCCCGCGCCTACGGCGGCCGGGAATCAGCCTGGGATTCCCGACGCCCAGTGCATCTCCTGCGGAGGCTAGGGCCGTGAGGGCGCATATACTGCCTCTCCCTCATGTGCGCCGCCTCCCTCTTCGCGAGAATTACTGCTTCGCAGAAGGAGGCGACGGCTATCCATGCACTCGCGCTCCGTGCCATGGCCTGGACCAGGGCCGGATGAAAGAAAGAAAGAAAGAAAGAAAAATTGTTTATTCTGCACAAACAAAACGCACATTATAAAAATAAAATAAAAAATTAAACATAAAATGCACCCAATACAAAAGCCAAAAGCCCCGTATTCACGTATAAAAAGTTAACAATTTTGTCCATTACTTGTTGATGTCAGGGCTAGTGACCAAAGCTCCGCTAGGAGTATATGTGTTCTGTGGACCAAAGACAATAAATAGACGTTACGAAACTGGCAAATTACGTAATCAAACAAAACAAAATAACAAATGCCGATTTCAGAATTTGCAGAGTGCATTATTGAATAACGTACTGTTGCAAACAAACCACAATAATAAGAACAATAAGCCGTGCGTCGTATCTGTGCAAGAACAGGTCTTTGCTCAGCAAAATGCTGTGACTTCGGAAAACCTATCGTCAACAGCGCTGGTTTTCAGCAAATACCATAAAAGTGACGCATGACGTCCCCCCTGTGAGCTAATATCTCGGGTAAGTCTAATTTTCCACGCAAATAATATGTGATTCCAGTTGAAGATAGTATGTATATATAAAATATATCTGTATATAAAAGAAGTTCAATAAAAAAACAATAAATACTTAAACTAAGACCTTATTACATTGATAATAAAAATGTGTCCGTATGAATTGAGGAGCCATGTCTCAGATTTAAACGAGGGTACTACCAATATTTAGTAGTAAATTAGCCAAATTTGTAGCCCCGATCCTGGAATTTGTAGTAAAACCCATCAAAAGTTACAGGACGTTGAAGGTGGCTCCTCAATTCAGGCATCTGGATTGAGGAGCCACCTCAGAACTCGAAAACTAGCCAATGGATATTTGTGAAACTTTGGTAGGAATTAGTAGTGTTTATGCTTAATTTGTACACAAAAAATGGGTTTTGTACGGCTGAATTTGAGGCAGCTACAATGCTTTGATTTATCTGAAAAATCCATAAATTTCCCCGTGCTGTATCTCAGAAACTAATGAAGCAATTAAAACAGATTTTTAGTATTATTTAGTAGTAAGTTTGTTTTAATTTGTAGTATAAAAATAAATCGCAAAGGATTCATAGCTTCGGAAATACAACACATTTTATGTGGCTCCTCAATCCTGACGGTCTATAAAAAACAAATGCACGTAGCTACTAAAGTAGTTGATCAACTCGAAGTTTGATTACGCCAATATTTAGTAGAAATTTCTACTAAATATTGGCGTAATCAAAATTCCTCTACATTAAGTATTTCAAAAGATATTAATAATTTTAACATTCCTTAAGAATTTTCTGTGTAGGGTGACCATAAATAATTCAAACTGTGTTCATAAACAGAACTTTATTTACACATGATTCATTCTTCACCAAATCTATACTTAAATAAAGAAACACAACATATTAAACACAAAGAATGAAAAAGAAAAACAAACTAAAAGTCTACTAGATCAAATTACCTGTTTTAAAATTTATAATCTCTAAATATTATCTCTATATTCCCTTATTCTATCATTAATTATTAGCCTTCTCTAATCTTTATTTTAAAATATATTTTCTGAACAAAGTCGCTTATTTTGACTGCCGGAGCGACCGCGCTGTGCTTCTAAAATACATAACTGATTTTGATGCGGTTTTCACCATCATTTATAGAATTTATTCCGCGAGGTTTTTTTATATGTAATAGATACGTTTACATTTAACGTAAACGCATACAGACGCGTGGAAAGTGGTGGCCCAGTGGTAACGGCCGCGACTTACGAGTTATAGGTCGTAGGTTCAAACCCAGACAGGCGCTTTACTTTTTGTGAGTTATTTAATCACCACGGTCTCAAAACGTTGAAGGAAACTTAAAATAAAAATTAATAAAAAAAAAAATTATTCATTAAAATTAATACTTAAACGTAGAGATAGACTTAAACCGTATTCCCTCCGTCCAACCTGAGAGCAGTTGCTTTTTGAAAAAAAAAAGTTATACACAGTTCCGTTTTTTGATTTATAGGAATCTTATCTGATCGATTTTAATACCCTTCCAAAAACCTGTGAACTTTAAATTTTCCCAAAAGTAATAATATGAAAATATTTGTTTGGTTTGTACTATTGCGAATTCTGGTTTCATAATCATTCATCAACAGAGATCGGATATTCGGATGCATATTTACCTAAATACAATTTGTAGCTATGAAAGTATGGAAGCGGCTTTATAAATTATTTGTTATATTTATTAAAAACCCCGGGATTCATGATTGCATAACTATTCAGACGTGTATTAATTAACCGACTTCAAAAAGAAGGAGGTTCTCAATTCGTCAGAACCTTTTTTTTTTATTTCTTTTTTTATGTATGTTCCCCGATTACTCGAAGATGGCTGGACCGATTTGGATTTCTTTTTTTGTTTGAAAGGGTATACTTCTCAGGTGGTCCCATGATCATCAAGTCAGGATCGGATGATGGGATCCTGGAGAAATAGAGAGACCTTTTAAAATTTTATAGGCACACACAAAGCGATTTGGGTATTTTTTGGAAGAGTACTTTCTCGAAGTAGTCCCATTTCAATTTGGTGAAGATCTGACGAAGAACTTCGGAGATAGGCAACGAAACTCCTCAATAAATGGTAGCAAATGGACTGGGATTGCTGAAATCCCATGTCTATCTATTGTGTACACCAATTCATAACATAACATCACGCCGTTACGCTGTGAAGGGGTAAGCACATGTGAACCACTAAAAAGTGAAAAATAAAAACTTTTCCAAAGAAAAAGTTTTTTTAAATTAATGTTTAACTCGATACAAATATGTATATGTACTGGAGGAGGGGTGGTTTGTATTAGTTAAAACAAAAAATAAACAAATTAGTTACCTAAATTAAGACTTTTTCGATACAAAAGCGCTTTCCATGTTAGCCAACATCTCAGCTTTAGGTGAATATGCATTCGAATATCCGATCTCTGTTCAGCAATCAACATCATATTAAAAATTTATTTTTTTATTATTTTTTATTTTAAGTTTCCTTCAACGTTTTGAGACCAGTGGTGATTAAATAACTCACAAAAAGTAAAGCGCCTGTCTGGGTTTGAACCTACGACCAACTCGTAAGTCGCGGCTGTTACTACTGGGCCACCACTTTTCACTTTGTTTAGAAAATATATTTTAAAATAAAGATTAGAGAAGGCTAATAATTAATGATAGAATAAGGGAATGTAGAGATAATATTTAGAGATTATAAATTTTAAAACAGGTAATTTGATCTAGTAGACTTTTAGTTTGTTTTTCTTTTTCATTCTTTGTGTTTAATATATTGGTTTTCTTTATTTAAGTACTGATTTGGTGAAGAATGAATCATGTGTAAATAAAGTTCTGTTTATGAACACAGTTTGAATTATTTATGGTCACCCTACACAGAAAATTCTTAAGGAATGTTAAAATTATTAATATCTTTTGAAATACTGAATGTAGAGGAATTTTGATTACGCCAATATTTAGTAGAAATTTCTACTAAATATTGGCGTAATCAAACTTCGAGTTGATCGACTACTTTAGTAGCTACGTGCATTTGTTTTTTATAGACCGTCAGGATTGAGGAGCCACATAAAATGTGTTGTATTTCCGAAGCTGTGAATCCTTTGAGATTTATTTTTATACTACAAATTAAAACAAACTTACTACTAAATAATACTAAAAATCTGTTTTAATTGCTTCATTAGTTTCTGAGATACAGCACGGGGAAATTTATGGATTTTTCAGATAAATCAAAGCATTGTAGCTGCCTCAAATTCAGCCGTACAAAACCCATTTTTTGTGTACAAATTAAGCATAAACACTACTAATTCCTACCAAAGTTTCACAAATATCCATTGGCTAGTTTTCGAGTTCTGAGGTGGCTCCTCAATCCAGATGCCTGAATTGAGGAGCCACCTTCAACGTCCTGTAACTTTTGATGGGTTTTACTACAAATTCCAGGATCGGGGCTACAAATTTGGCTAATTTACTACTAAATATTGGTAGTACCCTCGTTTAAATCTGAGACATGGCTCCTCAATTCATACGGACACATAAAAATGGTATGTAATAACTATTATATAGACAGTGTGTACCATGGGAATTGCGATAGTATGACCGCCATTTGTATTGCGGCAAATTAGCCAATTGGTACAGCTTGATAAGTGTTAATAATTATGGTTGATTTTTATTTTAGTGGGCCTAATGGATCATAGATCTTTCGATGTACAAAGGAGCAAGATCCACCGAAATATCTAAGGAGTGCAAAACCAAACCAGGGACTACCATTCCTTCAGTGATATTTGACACAGACCAGACTTAGCCAGGGAAAAACAGACAGAGGCCACTCGCACTGTTGGAAACCATATCCATTGCCCGTAGGCCATGACCCTCAAGGTAAGTACAAACAGCAGGTATTGTTACTAGATCTAGTTTCATTATCCTGTGGATTGTTGTACCTGCATGAAATATAACTTTAAAATACTCAAAAAATGCTGTTTTGTTCTCAGGACTCTTACTGGTGGAGGAAGGTTATTCCAACAGTGCGTGGCGGCGTACTTGAAGCTCCCCCTGAATGCTGCGGTTCTATGCTGTGAGGAACAAAGAGGTTTGGTAGTAAAACGTGGTTCGTATTTACTTTGTCTCCAATTTAACTTTTCAAATAAATAGTGTGGTTTTTGTGTAGTCACTACTCCAAAAAGTAAACTAGCCATATGTAACTTTCTCCTAGCAGCCATTTTCAAAATATTATTTTCATTTATAAAAGGAGTGACATGACTTCTACGAGGTATGTTTACACAGAACCGTGTACATGCATTTTGTATGCGTTGTATTAGCTTCTCTGTTCTTGATAGCAAGCATGGGCCATACACTGTATCACAGTAGTTAAGTTTTGATAGAATTAGGCTATCCACTAATTGTTTCCGTAGATCAACACTCAGGTAGTCTCTTATTGAATATAGGAGTTTCAACCTATAAAAACAATTTCTCATAGAGTTACTGATATGCTTCTCAAAACGTAGTTCCGGATCCATGGTTAAACCAAGGTTGCATGCAATCTCTACCCTATCAATTTTATCCCCCCTGATGACAACTTCTGGCTTGGCTGACAGTATTGCGCGGATCATTTTCCTACTTCCTAAAACCATAAATTTGGATTTCAGTGGGTTTAATACCAGTGAGTTATTATGTGACCATACCATTACTCTTTCAAGATCGTCATTGATTTTATCCACTGCCTCTGTTGTATTAGCTGATTTAAAAGATATATATAATTGGATATCATCGGCGTACATGTGATACCTGCAATACAGGAAAGACTTAATAATGTCAGCGCTGTAAAGAATATACAAAAGGGGCCCCAAAATGGATCCCTGAGGCACACCGCGCAGCACCTGACGCGGGGGGGATGACATCCCTGATCCATCCTCTTTCTGGATTTGAACGAACTGTGACCTATTTTGCAAGTAGCTGGCAAACCACTGGATTGTTTCCGTTGCAAAACCATAATAGGCCAACTTTGAAAGCAATAGAGTGGTATTTATTGCATCGAATGCCCTTGAAAAATCAAGCAGTACAAGGATTGTCCCCTCTCCCCTATCCCACGCCTCAAGAATATTCCCCACTACATCAGAAAGGGCTGTGGCCGTCCCACGGCCCTTTCTAAAACCAGACTGCAAGTCGGGTAGCATATTGTTTGCTTCTAAATATGCCAACATTTGGTTATAAACTACCCTCTCCAAGACTTTTGATAGACAAGGTAAAATGCTAACAGGACGCAGATCCTTAAAAGTACTAGGGTTACTGATTTTAGGTAAAGGGCGCACAATAGCACACTTCCATAAGTCCGGAAAAGTGTGGGTATCTATTGACTTATTTATTATTGTGGTGATAGCCTGAAGTGTGGTTGGTAACGTTAGCATTATCATATCCAGAGTCACCCCATCAATCCCTTTAGCATTAGACCCCAAACCTTTAATAATCTTGGAAATTTCTTCCTCATTAATATTTCGTAGCTTAAATTGAGTTTCACCAAACCTATTTGCATTAAAGTATGAAAGCTGCGATGTGGGCAGTGTGCACTGTCCTGGTACGTTCAGGAATGCCTTATTGATCTCATCTGGGTCATTAAATTGAACGGGAAGCGTACCTTCACTATGTTCTGAGAACACATCTGTTTTAAGGTTTTTCCAAAGCTTTTTGGGGTTTTTTATCTGACCATTAATATGTATGTCAAAGTACACCTTCCTTTCCTGCAGTAGCGCGGTACTAGCTTGTTTTTTCAAATCCAAATAATACTTTTTTGTTGTATCTAGCCTATCCATATGATAA
The DNA here is from genome assembly GCA_947359405.1 of Antitype chi. Taxonomy (NCBI): domain Eukaryota; kingdom Metazoa; phylum Arthropoda; class Insecta; order Lepidoptera; family Noctuidae; genus Antitype; species Antitype chi. The sequence continues at coordinate 7,850,415 of OX375812.1, forward strand.
TTATTTTTTGCCTCATCTCGCAGCTTAAACATTAATTTAATATTATCTGTTATCCACGGCGTGGGACGGTCTCTAAATATCTTACTCTTAATGGGGGCGTGTAAGTCATATAATTGGGTGATGTATATATTAAAAAGTTCCACCATGCTGTTAACATCTGGCAGTAAGCCAACTTCAAACCACGGGATTGATTTCAGATCTACTGCAAAGTAATCTACCAATATGTCCTTTAGAGGCCGATATACAACTAGCCTTGGCTTGCTTTTTACCTTTTTAATGACAGTATCACAGACAATAAAAGAATGATGGCCAAGCTCACTGACATGACTAACTATCACATTACGAACCCCTACATCGGTACAGATTACGTCTATAAGAGTACTACTATCCCCTACAAAATGGGTTGGTGACTGTACTACCTGATTTAGATTCGTGTAATTTAAAAATTCCATCATATCTTTAAATTTTGCATTGTTTGTATCTAGTAGATTAACATTGAAATCCCCCAGTAATACCAAATGATCGTAGGGTGCCAATGCGCTAATACTGTCAGTGATTCCATCCAGAAATTTTGGCAACTCAAACCAGGGTGGCCTGTATGCAGTCCCAATCAACAATTTTCTGCCATTGATAGAAAGGTTTAACCACATCTGTTCCACATCAGACTGGTCTGAGTGTGGTAGTACGCGCGCCCTAACTCCTATTTTAATGTAAAACGCTACTCCTCCGCCTCGGCCCCCGCGTATAGTTGCAGGTCGCGGCACGTGCTTCAACCTATATCCCGGAACCTTAGGCGCGCGCCCCTCTTCCCCAGGCCTCAACCACGTTTCGTTGATCGCCATTATATCTACTGAGTGTTGTGACATGGCAATCAGAAACTCGTCCTGGTTAGTTGCCAGAGAGCCCGCATTAAATAAACCAAACTTTAATAATTTTGACTTAGTCATGTTATGTACAGAGTAATGGTTGTATAGGTGTGTATATATATTAATAATAGTATTATCTTGAAATATTTGTTATTATAATTTTGTTCATTCCTTCTGTGTAAATAATTTTCCAACATAAGTTTCCGTTCTGGTAGTAAATAAATAACTTTGTTACCTATAAAATAATGCTCCCATAAGATATGAATTGTAAGTAATATATAACTATTGTTTGTAAATAATGTTGTGATTATGTAGATAATATTATGTGTAAATAATATAACTAAGTTCTTCACATTAAAGCAGTACTCACTTTGATATTCCCAACTCTTCAGATTACGACAGATACGACACACAGACACCATGTTTAATATACTATTACGAATAAAAAAGCTATTAACAAGAACAAAATAATGTGCAGCACTGTACAAGGGTTTATTAGTTATTGTCCGTGTATGGTCCAATAAATTGGAGAATGTCTTCCTCAGATCCGATCCTGTGTGTGGATTCTCCAGGCTTTTGCCGGACCAAGATGCGACCGCGCTTCGTCCATACGAATCGCCATCCATGCATCCCTGCAGCGGCTCTTGTTTGGCGAAATAAATGCTGGTTGAACTTGGTCAGCCTCTCATTAACAAAGAAGCGCACGGGTTTGCCAGAGAGTCCGAGGCTCTCTGTTGTAGCATCACGTCGTACGCGGGCTCCGTTCAACACGGCGTCACGCTGGTCACGACGAGCGAGGCGCACCATGATAGCGCGAGGGCGAGGCTCTGTTGAAGTTATGGGGCTTGACGCTTTTATGTGTCTACCACCGACTCGCTCCGCGCTCACGATGTCGCGGTCCTCCAAAGCGACCCCTAGCTTCGTGGCAATCAGCCGTAACAGATGTGTCGGATTTTCCGCTTGCGTCTCAGGTACGTTCGCGATCACTAGATCGTTTGCCATCAGCTCTTGATCCCTGTCATTTAGGTCCCTCTTGAGCTGAAGAACCACACTCTCCACCGCACTTAAATTTGTCGGATTGCATCCGGAATCGTGAACTTTTTCCAGCGCCTCCAATCTGGACTCAATCCCATCCATACGAATGTGACTCGAGTCGTTAGATGCCTTCAACTCCGCTACGTCTTTCCTAAGCTCCATGACCTCGAATCGCAAGGTTCGTAGCTCCTCAAGTACCAACTTTAAAACGGAGCCCACGTCCTGTGGGGACTCGGGCATCTTCTCCATAGCGGTCACAACCGGGGGAGGCGTCAGCACCTGCGAGAGTGTCTCCACCACCAGCGGCGACGCTGGGGCAGCAATTGACTGAGGCGTCAACGGTGCGGCAGTTGACAGAGGCGTCGGAGATGCGGCAATATACTGAAGCGTCGGTGATGCGGCACTAGACAGAGGCGTGGGCGATGTAGCTTGTGTATCTGCCACACAACCTCGTACCGGCGTTTCGGCCTTGTTATCCCTGCGGACATTTTTCCTACACTCAGGGCATTGCCAGGCGGAGACCAAAGGACCTTTCGTAGGGAGGCCGACGCACACTCTGTGATAAGCCAAGCTACATTTTGTGCACCTAGCTGTTTCCACTGCTGACAAAAATTTGCCGCAAGCACCGCACTTTACCGGCATTCTGCAATAGGACTGTCTATACGTTCTATTGAACCTGTTTTTTAGGAACACAAAAGTTTGTTTATGTTTTTATCTGACGTCAATTTAGACTTTCACTCTGTTGACAGTTACAACAACCAAAAATGGATTATTTTGAATAATTGTGGGTATTTTTAAACGACTTGCTGTTTACGTATTTTTTTTACACACGAATAATGCACTTTAGGAGAACTTACAAGATCTCACTACACTGTATATTCTGTATTATTTAGCTATACACTTTATTAAAGACTTTTTAGACACTATAACGTCGTTATTTTATTTTATTTCCGTGAAAAATCAGCCAACGATCCTACCAGAACAAACGTCAAAACGTCACGTCGATGCGAGAAATCGCCGCCGTCGATCGCCATCACAAAGACACAACGGTTCTCCGCCCAAACCGGGCAGACCTCCACCGTATGCTCCACCGTGTCCTTAGGGCGATCTCAAAGAGGGGACTTACCGCCGCAATCGAGGCGTGCCCAAACTCGGTTACGTGTTTGATAATAAAAGAGCCAGACTATGTAATGTTGCAGAATAATGATCCGTAAAACTTACTCGTATTCTGTTATGAAGGGTATACTTATTTCAAATTATTGTTCCATAAGGTAGAAAGTTTTACACAGCTAAGAAGAAATTTAATCGAGGGACGTTTTTGCGTTTAAGTGGGACATACCTGTGTAGGAAGAGAAAATGTTTTTGGGAAAACTGTCATTGGCAAAAACTGTAAGTTTTCAAAAGGCATGTCTCCTATAAACTGTGTTCAAACGTTGAAAAGAATACAAAACAGAATCTTTGGAAATAAAAGCCAATGAGTTGATTTGTCATCTACAGTAGAGTTTACTAAAAGGTACCTAGTTTTAGGGACAATATTACTAACCCTATATAGATGAGTCTCTGCTCAAAATAAAGATTTTGATTTGATTATATTTTTAGTCTTAAAAAAAAATCTTAGCTATTCTAAAATATTGCAGTCATTTTTAAAAACGTGCAAACGACCCTAAAACTATTTTATCTTTGAATTCATGCATGAAATGACAATGTGCGGTGTAGTATGTTGCTGTAACGTTATCATCTCCAACATGGCCTTAGGGGATAACCTCGCAAAGATATCACCGAAGTTTACACCACTTCTTTTCTTTCTATAGGTTATTCACAAGATATTCTCTCAAGTTTTTGTTAGGAGAACTTTTTATAAGAATATAGTACTGGTTAGTTTACAAAATTCCCAAACAAGGCATCACTAATTCATGTGTCAGTAGGAATAGCTGATGACACAGCTTCTTATTTAAGTTTTTCCAGAGCACCTCGCTGAATTATTAAGAAGAATATTGCGAATATTCCAGAATAATTATGTACTCATCTACTATGATCACAAAAGGTCAACCTTTGCTGATATATGTATAAATAATACCTTATTTGCTCAAGTATATTTGTTAATTAATGTTACAAAGGCTCGCAAAATCTTTTTTATCTATGGTACTCTATGTACTGGTACTGTATGTTCTTGGCCTGATCGATTGACCCGTGCAGCTGTAGTTAAATGGCCACGAGACCCCTCCGTCCCTTGGAGAGCACGTTAAGCTGCTGGGGCTGGCTGTCATTCGTCATTCGTGGATTTATGACAGTCGTTAAGGGTCATCAAAAGTCCGAAGGTGAGACAACCAGTCAACCATTAAATATACCAAGAGGTATAATTAGTGTTACGCAGTAAGTGGGATGGAGTTCAGATGGCAATCTCTCTACGTAAAGTTCTGGTATACAGCTGCGTCCGGTTTGACTGGAAGCCAACCCCAAATATAGTTGGGAAAAGGCAAATGAGAGTTAATGTAGACACATAATATATAGTATAGGTATATTTATGATTGAGTATTGTTATCAATGTTATCTCCCGTCCAAGATAGTGTAAGTTGATAACGCCTCGAATGTTCGGTGGCTTTCTGTACAATCTAACAAAAAAAGCTTTGATATATCAAGTTATAAATCAATGTAGAGTGTACATTGAACAGAAATACACTGACACGGGCGTGCAATAAAATGATATCGTGATAAAAACTAGTACCTATTTCTGGCTTTGATATTTAGTTGTTCTATATCTGGAAACTGGAGACGCAACGACCCTTCTGTATTTGTATACAGCACTTGTTTTTGATCAGAAATACCAATAAATATCAATTAATAACTTTGATAACTAAACTTTTGTTTACATTTCTTACTGAGAATCATGAAATCCTCATTGATTGGCTAGCAGTAATATAGTAGCTAAGGATTTTATTAATTAGAATTTGCTCAGCACCCTAATTGCGTAGCAAACTATAATAATTCAGAATCTAGATAATTCTGAAGGTTATTGCTAATCCATTCTTTCATATGTTCGAAATAAACTGTCTGCTTAGCAACGTAAATAACGCCATGAATGTTGTGGAACAGTCAAAATGAAAGCAATTTCTAGGTCCTACTGATAGTGTATAACGCAATTAAACCTCTGGTTTTATTACAATGTATAACTAGCAACATATTAATTAGACTCGAGATTAAAACGTAGTTTTTCCTCAAGTGGTCCGTTCGGCCATCCCTTTCTATAGGAAATAAAAAAGGAGATCTGTAGTCATAAAACTAACAAACACAAAATTAAATAACTTGTATAATAGTTACAACTTTCAGCAACCTACATAAGCGTCAATAGAAAACGTTTAATACTTTCCAGTTCCACCCTTTAACAGGTTTACCGACCCTGTGAGATTTAAATACGTCTGGCTAGTAATGGCTATAATATTCATAATTTATGGCGTCCATTGCTCCGCCACACCTCTCAGGCAATAACCGAGAACATGGTTCAATTACTTCTTTTAATAAATGGTTGTTTTATGTCGGTCGATAGCCGAGAGAACCCTTTCACAACTACGAGTATCGTGTTTTTGAATCCGATAGATGTTACGGCATTTGAGTAGTACCCTCACACATTATGTAAGTAGGATTAGAAACTGTACTCAGCAAGGAAAAAGGAGGAAAGTAATAAATACAGCGCTTTATGCGCGATAAGGAAAATGGGCATACAGCGTGCCTGATATGGAGTGACATTCGGTAAACAATATAGTGTGGACATTTTGTTTATGTCAACGATGGTGGCGTTATATAAACAAATTATTTTCAAACAAACATATTTTCTTACGTGTATATTTTGTTAAAAGATATAAGGAAATGTAACCCACCATATCAGCCAGTGTGAGGAGGAATGAAAATGTTATAACGTCGGTTCAGTGAGTGTCAAACTACCTTCGTACTGAACGGAGTGCGTCGTCGACGCCGCGTTTTATCCACACATAAAATGGATAGTTTCCATGTATAAAACGCTGACGCATCATGTATTGTACTGCAAAAGGTTCGAGCCAGGTCAAACGGCTTTGGGCGTTCATAAAAATAAACTGTAAATATAAATAGCTCTATATTGCGATCCTTTTCAAAACGAATACACGAACGATACATTTTATCAAATAAAGTCGCTGGGGCATCTTTTTTTTGTTAAGAAAACCGTAATACTTGAGGCTACTGAATAAATTGATACCAATCTTGTTAGGCGTCTCGAAATGCAAAATAAATGACTTGTTAAGTCAATGCAGATGCAAAATGCGCACCACAAGGATTTGCTCGTAAATGTATTCAAATCAGAAAAAATATCAAATTTGTTCTAGATATTCTAAAACCGTCTATTCCAGTCTAAAGATTTTCTTCTTATAGAATCACGCCGCTGACTGGGCCCCCTGTTTCGCATGGGCATATAGTGCATCTAAAATTATCGCATATATTCAAAGGTTGAAAAAATATTCTGTCAGTTCTAATTTCCTCTTAGATGTTTTGTTTATTCTGAGGTATAAAATAACTTTTATTGCGTTTAAGCTAAATTGAGATCTTATAGTAGCGTACTTACTGCGTCAATATTAACTATGCAGCATCTTCTATTTATAAAATGTTCTTTTAGCCGACGACCTTGTTTTATGAAGTTGGGTACATGATTATTATTATTTTATTAAAACATTTGATCTTTATTTAGTAAAGTACAAAAAAGTCATAAGTTAGTACCCCCAAAGAATCGATTTCTGCAGTTCTTTTTATCAAAACATTGTCTAATATAAAAATCTTTAATAATGATCACAGTGAGAGGAAGCCGAACAAGCCTATTTTCTGTTTTCAATATTTTACATAAATATATTCTTTCAATTAATACCTTTTTGGGGTTAACCTATTCTGGATTTTCTGCACTGAAAATAAGATAGAATGTTTTATTACAATGGGGTTTTTTGTATATCAATGCAATGTACCCAGAGTTTACGACAAATTTACATTAAACGTTAATCCTCCTACCTTTCAAGTTCTTTATCCGGGTATGAATAGTAACCGGAAATGTTCATATTAAGGCTATATATATTAATCATCTATAACCGTTATCAAATGAAGGGGATATTTTTTTTTTAAATTTAGGTATGCGTAATATTTACTTAACTTACGTTTTTTTTCGTAGATAATACAAAACCTACATAAATAAAAAGTTAGCAAAAAGTGACTTAAGGCTATAAATAGAAGATACAGGAAGGGGTAGTTTAAGCAAAGCCTCAAACGATAAAACTTAATCAAAATGGTGCCTACGCTTAATATTTGTTTGAATTTAAGTTTCAAAGTGTAGCTCCCTATAGGGATAGGGTTTTAGCGTAATTAAGAAGAATAGGGAGGGCCCTATTCTTCTTAATCACGCAAAAGCTCATGAAAGGATTTGAATACAATTCGAAACACCGATATACCTAGATGACGATGAGTTAGTAATTTTATAAACAGATGCTAATTCTTGTTTGCACATCTGTACCTATATTATCAAGAACTGCCTCGTCGGTCTAGTGGACGCTTGTGCTACTGCTCAGTATGGTCCTGGCTTCGATTCCTAAGTCGGGCAAAGTGTTATAGGGTTTTTGTATCTGGAATTCCTCAGTAGCAGCCTGGAGTCTGGATTTGAGCCCGAATGATGGCAATACGCCTCCCAATACATGGACGAAATGTGGGTGTACCTACTATCGGTGCACCTCAGCCCTACTATTCGGGGAAACAAGGCGTATCAAAAGATTAACATTTCAAATATGCATAAATTTTTAAAGTAGTGTATCCTTGAACAATGTATAAACAAAATCGGATTCGTTGCAAAATAAGCTACATACTACTTTTGTTTGCGCACTGAATAAAAACTTTTCTTGTATAATATTATAAATGTGAAAGTTTGTGAAGATGTTTGAATGTTTGTTACTCAATGACGCAAAAATACTGAACGGATTTGGATGAAATTTGGCGTACATATAGATTATAACCTAGATTAACATATAAAATACTTTTTATCCTGGTAGTACGTTCCCGCGGGATAATTTGCGACTTCCACGCGGGCGAAGCCGCGGGCGGAAGCTAGTTTACAATAAATAAAAATATTTTACCCGAAAATATTATGAAACCGAAACCATTACAAGAAATTATGTAACATAAAATCACATCCTGTACCGTCGCGATCTTATCAGAATATTCATTGTAGAGATGAAGTCGAGCCGAAGGTAAATTGCAGAAAATTGCCTTCCTTTTCTAAGATAACGAGTTCCCTGAAAGTGGGGCTTGTCGTATGAACGTAACGCATTTTGCGAACGATAAACGATAAGAAAGTTATTAATATTACGCGCAAACACGACGCTTATTTTAATATTTTATCAGCGATACAAAGTGAGCGAACACGTACATTAGATTATCTTGAACAAACTGTGACTAGAGCTTTAACAAGTGCTCTGTAATAGAATACATTAACTTTTATCAAACGTTTCATATTAAAGGTTGTGTGCTCCTAATTCTAAATAAAGTGAATTTGAAATTCTGGCTCCTAATTGGGTGTGTAATATTATAATAATATTTTGTGGGTTGACGTAGCAAACCCAAACAAAACAGCTACGAGGTGCTACGAGACGCGCCCGTCTTCGTAGACGGTGCTACGAAGTAAGTTAAAGCTACGAATATTTTTGATGAAGGATTAAATTTAACTTTTTTGTTTGTTCGGTATTGATTATATTTTTAATTTATTATAATTAAGGTTTATTATCACCTGTGGGGTCTCCGCTCCTCCTCATGATCCTCTTTCATAAACGATGGTTGCAGACTGAATCTGCGCCTGAATTGGTGACGACCCTTCATATTAGCAATCGGTAATTCACTTAGCACATACTAGGTTCAGTTCTAGTGAGTTCACAACGCAATGTTTGAGTGCGTGTGCGGACAGCGCGTGGCGGGTCGCGGGACGTGCGCGGCTCGAGATGGTCGCAGGACGAGTGGCGCTGTGGCGCTGCCTGCCTGCCCGGCCGCCACACGCCTTCGTGCCGTCAGCCGACCCAACGCACCGATATTTCAGAAATCTATTGAAAATATACCACTCACCTATTTATTTGGGTTCTTTATCTTGGAGTCGCTGGCACGACAGTATTTTAAATTTAGTGGCCAAATACTTCGCAAATCTCACTACGTCGTAGTGGCAGCCAATAGGTTAATTTGACTGCATATTTTAGTACACAGAGAGCTGGATTAAAGGTAGAGCATAGTTTGCGACACAGGTATTTAATTAGCTAAAAACGAAATCTAATCACTTTAATTAAACGAATTTCTAAATCGTTTGATTGGAATTTCAACAGTACAAACAAAGCATTTGAAAAATAAAACAATCAACCAATAAATGTTTGTTACCAACTCGGATAAAGGCCGAATCAAAATTGTAATTCTATTGCAATAAAGCGTATCGATCGCGCCGAAACGATAGTATTCAGCCAATCAATATGCAATGAACGAAACAGCAGAGCGTCGCGTGATACTACGATAAAGGGATAACAGGCTCCTTTTAATTACATTCGCAAAAAAAAAAAACTAAAAGTTTACAAAATAGGTTATCATAAATAGAATACAGACTTTTGCCAGCGTCTTCACCCGTGTGAAGGTAAAATATTATCCCACGAGCACGTGATATCGGGATAAAAAGTATCCTATGTGTTATTTCAGGTTACAAACTATGTGTGTGCCAAATTACATCCGAATCCGTTTAGCCGTTTTTGCGTGATTGAGTAACAAACATCCAAACATATAAATTTCATAACATTTAAACATACAAACTGGATAGTAGGATTTATCATATTGTAACAGTTCTATTGACATTCTTTTACGTTTACAAAAGACTTCACAGCCGTGAATGAATGAGTGATCATTGTCCCGATGAAAAGCGTAAGTACCGAAGACAATACCTGTAGAAGAGGTATGTACCTATAGGCACGCCTGTTGCTGCGAACGCCCAAAACCCCTACAGTAAGTGGATAAAGTGTTGTGCGTGTTTTTTCCAAACTTTATCGCTGAGATATTGTAACTAGAGTGAACGTACAGTCTAGTCTTTAATGTCTTTGTCAGTTTTCAAATTCTTCCCTTTAGCAGCTCAGTGAAGTAATTGCGTAATACTCATAAAATGACAATTGAACGCAATGGGCTTCGTTTTGACAGTTCACCCACACTCATTGAGTGTTTTACGTTGTTGAGGAGACGAATTTTTGACACATATGCAATGCAATGGATTAGCTTGCATCCTAGTTTAGCAATTAGGATTCAAGACATAAAATACCTTTTGAAGTTACGACACTGAGCATACAATTGCATAAAAAACTATATTGAATGACTTAATAACAAAATCCAAACAAGTGGCCACCTTTGACCAATATCGAGTTGACCTGAACTGTTGAATGGCCTGGCCATTTTTACGGAATATTAATAAAAGGTAAGAAAATCTTTACTGTTAGAGTCTGTCAGTGTTACATTCTTAATTTGGACACAAAACACGTAAAGAAGATGACTGAATGTCATTTTGCGATATTGACATAACGACGAAATCGGTTAGATGGTGAAGGAGATTCTATTGTGCAATGAGCAAACAAACATTACGGTACGGTACTTACGGTGAGAAGCACATTTTGGATGTGACTGTACATCGCGACGAAACGTGTTCCTGAATATATTCCACAGCCTCTCTTCTTACTGTCATCAGTAGATGGGATTTTTATTGCAAAGTTCCAAACGCACGGGAGTCATAATAGAAAAGAAATAAATTTTCTATAAGTGCGTGCGCGTGATAAAAATACGTACGAAGTAATATAAGGAATGCTATCAAATCGTACCTTGGTAAATGGCTGTCGGTGGCAGCATCTGACGGTTTTATATCAATAACTAATTAGGATCGTAAAATAAAAAAAAATGGGAGACGGCAGATTTTTAGACCATTTTCTATTTTATTAAGCACCTGTATTGACAGGCCTACACTGTCCTCCAAACCCTAATTGGAAAACATTGTAAAAACAATTACTTATGAGTATATTTTTAAAAGAGTAACCGTGGTGTTTCTTTCCGGCTCTTCTCCATAGGAAACGACCAATTGGAACCGTGCACCTAGCTTCTAACGTTTTCGATTTCCGATACTTATCGGCAACACCCACCACCTGGCAACCTACATGGGCACTTGCCCATGTAGGTTTATGTAACAATTAAATATATTGATAAAAAAACTAACTATTTATTTCCTCATGCATTCATAAGGTTTTTACATAAAAAATAACACTCAATCTTTTAGATTTTAGAGATTTGATTTAATTGTTTTCAATTAATTAGTCTCAGTAGATACCGAGAAGTAATTCGGTAAGATTTGTTTCGTATTCATCACGAGTAATTTTATGTGTCGCTGGTTCCACAATATGTTAAAATCCCTGTCGAAAAAAAGAGAAAAATGAAAGACATATTTTTGTTAAGAGCTTACCGTTTTCACGCTTATGAACAATTTTATGTTTCACTTTTGGGCTCTAAATATCGTTTATTTAGGAACTCTTGTCTTAGTTATTGCTTTTAGCATTATTTTTGTTACGATAAAACAGATTTTCTGCTGTCAAAATGATAACTCCATTTATCAATATGAAATTATTAGTAAACGGTCAGAATCCTACAGAAATCTTAAGAGTGGTCAAAATGATACATTGGACAACGGGAGCCTTTCAAATGGAGTTAATATTGACCCTCGTGTTATCTGGTCCCTTGGTCCGCCCGGTACTCGTTATCCCTCAAGAATAGCGAACCTTTTCAACAAATCTAAAAACTAGCCCTAACAACGAACATTAAATCGAAGTCCCTTACCTAGGACTAGAAAATACCTTCACTTAAAATTCACAATAAAAATGCCTACACTTGCAATATTCTTTACGTTGACAAAATAAAATATTAATGACTACAAGACAGCGACTTTCTTTTGTTTTTTATTTCAGTAAGTACTTAGTATAATGATGTTTTTCCCCCAAAGCGCCATCAGTACCTGTCTCGGTTATTTGATCGTAATGAGGACTTTACAACTTGGAGGCGTGGGACTTAACATTTAAGTTTTCTTTTCGTTTCACCCGTTTTAATACCTAAATGTGAAGATATCTATTGGCAAAAGACACTTTTTTAGCTAAAACCGAGTCATAGACTTTTAAAGTTACCTCAAGTAGTGTCATCTGTCACATTATAGCGGTCAAACAGAAAATGTTTCTTTAAATCAAAGTCCAACGTGAGCCTATACAAACAATTAACCGCTCGCTTGTGTGAAGGTGTTGTCAAACAGAACTTGATGAAACAAGTGAATTAGGGTGCCTTCCGCAAGTGGTCGTATGAAGACGCAGGGGGTGAGGCGCCGGAGGCCCTGGAATTGCAAATTAGGCTCGTGCGGCGGTAGGGTGGGGAAGGAGGGAGACGCCCTGTTCTGCTCGGCGAAAAATAGCGCTCAACAAGTGAGGGACTAACCTTTTGTGACCACAGACACGGAACAGATACTGATGTGATATAGTGATGTACATTTTTATATACATGAATGGGCCTGTTTGCACAGCTTTTAACTAAATAACTAGAATCATTGCATTTCTGGTAGCCGTTGCATATTTTTATTCAGTTATTCGTGTACCACAAAATGGGCTTAAGAAGATGTTACCAAAAGGCTTATAACTAAGAACGAATCGATAGAATTAAGGTTTACTTATAGAATAGGCTAAAGTGAATTCGTCCGCCTCTGCATATCTGTTTGCTAGAATTCGTTTCCTTTTTTCTTTTTTATAGTCTATTCTGTACCACTGCTGGGCAAAGGCGTCCCCGTAGCACCTACTTCCAGGAACTCTTTTCCCACACCACCTCGAACCACGCCCTTCTTTATGTTTTTACTACAAAATCTTTATTATATAATATGTTAACGTTCTATTCTATTTATCAATTTGTCAAGTACAAGCGGCTTCGAAACAGTAGCAACCCATTCTGCTATGATCATGTCTAATATGAAAATAGAAGGAAAAGCTGCGAGGTCGGTCGACGCAGTTGGAGTCCCTGTCGATCTATTCTGTAAAAAAAAATACCTTGAGAACTTAGGGGAAGTGACCTGAAGGCCAATTCTCGTAATTAAAAACGTTCAAAATCTAGTCGCAGTCTCATCTCAGCGACAAGCAAATGTCAAAAATGTATGAAAAATCCAGGTATTTTTGACAGATTGACACTGAGATCAGACTGTGAACGTTCTTAGAATTACGAGAATTGCCCCTCTGATATTCTACTAGTGCTGTTATTCTCTTAAAATCACTTCGAAATTCGAACGGTGTCTGGTTGTGAATCCTGGATGATTTCCTTCAAAAACAAATGAATTCGCTTTCGAATTGTGTGCGCTCACTTGAGTAAGGTTCCAAGTGAACTTTACAGATTAGCACTACTGATGCTTGGGATTTACACTATTGACTGCTGCTCACTTTAAGCTCACTTCACTTACGATTTCACGTTTTTTTTACAGTTTAGATCGGCAGTTACCAACGTGCATACATTGGCTGAAAGCTACAAACTAGAACGATGCTAGGTACCCATACGAAAACTTTTATTTAGCTCGCTAGTCGTAACTTCTCACCTTACTCTTAAAGTGTCAAACTTAGATAATAAGATTCGTTGCTATTAAACAACATTAGATAAGTATTCATTAAGTAAGTTTCTCAATTATACGAATAAGTATTTTCAAGAGCTATGTGTTAAAGTTTAGAGTACCTAATATAAAACATATGTTATTAATCTTTTTCGGAAACAAGATTTTTGCTGGCGTTTTATTTAGTTGAAATGTCTCGCCGAAAGACTATATTTTATTTCAATAAATTGTTGCAACCCTATTTTTAGAACGTTTTATATATATAGAAATATGCCTACACCTACATACATTAGTGTATTTTATTGTTAAAGTGCACAGTTTATCGAACAGAAAAATACCGTAATAGAAATATCGAATCGCAATATAGAAATATTTTCATTTCGAGTTGTGAAGTTATTTTCAGGACATACTTATTTCTATTTAAAAACATATTTTTGCTGTGAAGCTTGCGACGGAAAACTTAGTATGGAGTATATTATTCATAAATATCGGGATTCTGTGAAGGGTTACCAAGAAAATATAATAGTAGCTCCTTACATCACGGGATTCATATTCTGATCACTTTAACCTCACAAAGTTATGGACTTGTATTTGAGATTTTTTTTTAAATTGGTCAGAAAGAAAGAAGTATTGGTCAGGACAAATGTACAGTCGGTGTAACCAGATAACTTTGTTAGATGGAACAAAGAAAACTGCTTGAAAAGGTGTATACTGTTCTCAGGCAACCGACCGTACGCACCCCTAATAAATAACAAGAAGCGCCACTCCTGTACCATCGTGATTCCAGTTTTATTCTCGTCAAGCAAAAGTAATACCGTTTTATATTTTTTTATTACTTTCCCAAAACTCATTACAGCTTCTGTAATTAAGAAACTTCGGTACTCATCGGAGTCGCGTTTAAAGTATCCTACGCAAAAAAGAACACAAATCATTTTGTCTTGTCAGAGAAAATCTGAATTCCATGGGATGTTATTTATCCTCGTTCCTCTCTATAGATATTGAGCTAGGCAATTGTAACACTGCCTATTCGTATGTAGGTCAATAAAACAGGTCATACAACAAAGGATCATATACGGTCTGAATAATAGGTAGGTACTAAAATAGTGTCGCAGATATTCAAATACAATATTCTATTCCTATCGTTAAAGCAGTGGTGGCGGTCCCGACCTGCAAGCTGTAGGTCGTGACTTCGTGAGAGGAAGACATTTGACATCCACCAAACCGCACTGGGCCCAGGTAACAGATTATAGGCTGATTGTGATTCGTTATAGAATTTTTGGAAAGCGTGATCGAGTCGCGTTTGGAATCCATGTTTAATCAGAATAAGTTCTCAAACAAACAGGGGGACGCGGCGTGAGATGCGTTCCGAAACCACATATCGATGGCGGTGTTAAATCACACCCGAAAGGGGGAAATGCCTTAAGAGATTTATGTTCTCTGTATGAGTAAGCACGATATGAGTTGCTATAAATAAAATTGGTACAAGAGGAAAAGTTTGTGAAAGGCGTGATGTATGCTGAAAGTTTTATATAGTGGATCCTGACAAAGTGATTGCTATGCAGGATTTTAAGTGTTACGAGAAGTGGATCGGTGAATAAATTGGTAGTTTGAAGAGATTGGTGTTTACACAAGATAATTGCGTTTCGAAAAACCTTTTTTCAGCATTGCACATCGCAGCTTTCACGATATATTTTTATCTCCTAGTTGTTATCGCAAATCCCATTTGTTTTTCTCATATCCTCGCATAGTTATAGCTATCTAAATCTATTTATCTAATCGGAACCTATGTGTCAACGAAAGATATCTAGATGGCGTCGAGTTCCTGCTTTCTTGTAACCATCAAGCCTCATACCTATTTGCCCTTTGCTCACAGTATTAGATATCTATATCTACTCATTATTGAGATATTGATGTAGTCAACAATATTCCGATATCAAAAGAAACTCATAGGTGGGAAAAATCATTTATGAACAGCAAATTTTCCAAGAATTATCAATCAAGCCATTTATTTTATTCTGATCGGAAAACTTACAGGTAACTTATCTACGGCATTTAGCAGCATAAAGGCTGTATTACTTCCTGCAGCAATTTTATTTTCCTAGAAACGATGAGTACAAACAGAGAGAAGACTTAGCAGAACATAAAACAACTTCTAAGAAATGCAGAAAATTAAATAATGTGAAATAGGAAATTACTTGCTTCCGCACTCGTAGACGTTCCATGACGTTAATAATTATTCGTACACCGACAAAGAACTTTAATTAAAGCAAGTGAAAACAATCGAGTTTTGTGAAAATAATCTGCCCTAGAAAAGGCATTAGTCTAGCTAAGGCATTGTAAAATAATGCACAAAGAAAGAAAATCGATCCTAACACAAATATCAACAGACTCTTGCTCTCCAACTAATAAAGAAGTTGCATTTAAACCACAAAAGAGATGCCTCAGAGACATGTTTAAGTTAGAAACCACCGATAGTTGTAAGCCCTAATTTATTCGCTACAATTTTGACATAGGCCTCCCTTTATATTCTGGAAACAGTCATGTTTGTCAGGAGTAAATTGGTCCCTTGGATATTTTTGTCTTTTCAGTTTCTGTTTTTTGTCCTCGTTTGGTTCCACAATATTAGATGTTGAAACTTTGGTTTTTTTAGTCGTTACTGAACTGTCATTTTTATTTAATTGGTCCTCATTTATTCTCTTAATCTTGATTAATTTTTGCGAATGGCAGAAACAAAATCCCAGAAACAGGCGTGATCAAAGTCAGCTCTGACTGCATAGGAATAGAACTGTATTTATGCGCAAAAACTATTTTTGCGTGGCTTTCATTATATAAAATAAGTTACCCAAAGGTCAAAGGAGCTTAATAATGAACAGGCGCCAGCACATCAAGCTACACCAATCTATTAAATTTCTTTGATAGATTTTCAACTTTATTACATAAGCATAAGGCTCATGTTTAATTAGGAAAATTTGATAGTTTGGGGTAGCTTGATATGCTGGCGTCTGTACATCGAACAACTAAAGTCATATCTAACTAACAAAGGTTACTTTTATTAATTTCTGACAGAAGCATTTATTTTGACATAGATTTTATGCATTTTTTTAACATTGAATTTTATCATTTATTGTTGTTTGTTAATAAAATTAATAATTAAAAATCATTATTATTCATAATATTTGCACGCTTGCATACTATCTGGCAAACATATCCAATGGTTTATTTTGTTTTATGTCATCCTGCATGCATTTTATTCTTACATGTCATGTGCACAATGTTTCAGCAAATAAATATATCTTATCCAACAATTTCTTCGTAGTATCATGCTTCTTTATCACAAGGAACTTCATGCAAACAGTTTATCTTCGTCGTAATTGAATGCTCGGGTACAGAGGCTGGGGGTGGGTCTGATCTGGCTCCAACATCAACCCGTAATCGCCGCCGGGTCACAAATGTACGGAATTATTGAACAATAAATTTTATTTCCACCAATGTACGTTTTGTGATCCATTTGTCGAGCAATATTGCTTTTAACATCGCCAAGCTTTATCATGTTCATTCCGTTTTTATTGTTAATTAAATTTTTATAACTGGACGTTTATTGCGGGTTTTTTTATTAGTAGTGTATTATGCTATATTTTGTTTTCATATTGATCGTGTTGTTCTTGGCAAGGCATTAATTAGACAGTATGCTATCGGGTGCAGTGTCGTAAAGCGTCTCGTTGATGATAGAACAATAGGTTCCTACTCAAATATTACTCAAGCGTACAATAGTGTAGGTGTGATGCCTTAATTTAATTTTGATCTATTGTATTATGTTCAGGGGAGCATGAAACTTGCTACTCAATCAAGAATGAGGTGCATAAAAGCAAGGATTAATAATAGTAATAAAAAGCAGCCTTCTGTAGCTGTTAAAACAAAATACTGCGGTCACCAATTTACAGGTATTGTCGTGTGACCATACCAATCAATGGTTATTAACCCCCGATGCAAAAACGACTGGGTGTTATAAATTTGACATGTGTGTGTGTGTGAGTGTGGGTGTGTGTGTGTGTGTGTGTGGGTGGGTGGGTGTCTGTTTGTGGTGGCATCGTAACTCCCGAACGGATGAACCGATTTTGATTATGTTTTTTGTGTTTGAAAGGTGAATTAGTCGGGAGTGTTCTTGAACATGTTTCATCAAAATCAGTTCAGCCGTTTGAAAATTATCAGCTCTTTTCTGGTTGATGAAGGGATTTGAGCATCTTCCACGGGTCTGATCAAATCGAAATTTGGTATTCTATTACTTAATGATATTAGACGAACAACGTAACCTTGAACTGATGCTGGAGCAACACCTGGAATGTCCAGGATACCCAAGTCACTAACCAATAAACAGCAGAAGTATCGTGTTTGGGCTCATTGAAAAGATCTCAATGAATAGGTTATGGATAAATGGTGATCAGGACGAGGAATGAGGATAAATTAGTAACAAACTTCACTGTGGGAAACATACGCAACGCTGCGCAGATTTAAGCGAGACATTAAGTTTAAAAAGCAGGAAATAAAAGTCAAATTAAAAATTTAAAAAACCCCCGACCCATACAAAAACTCTAAAAAGTAAAAAAATAAATAAAAATTATTGACCTTTTAAGTTGTATGTAATATTCTGATCAAGGCTTTGTCAAGTCGGGGCCGATCAATGAAAACGCCAAACAGAGGAGGCCTAGCATTTAGTAGTAGATAGTTTAGAAATTGTTAAGGTTCACAAGGAACTAGTAAAGAGAGCCATTATTTAATTAACCTTTATTAATAGGTAACTAACTTTCGCCATCGGCTACGCCCCCCTGGAGGTCTAAAATCATCCTACTGGAATGTATTACCGGGATAAAAAGTATCCTATGTGTTAATCCAGGTTATACCTTTGCGCCAAATTACATCCAAATCCGTTCAGCCCTTTTTGCGTGATTGAGTAATAAACATACAAACCTTCTCTTATCATAACATCACACCTCATTTCGCGGGTTCAGTAGAACCTATGGTGTAGGTACATAAAGTACACCCACATTTCACCAGTTATGTTAATGTCACATGTAATAAGGGGCGAACCTATTACCATCAACCGGGCACAAATCCAGACTCCGGGCTGCTACTTAGAAATTATTACAAACTGTTAATTAATATTATTAGTCCTTACTAATATACATATAACCTGAACAAATTTGCCCCCTTGTCACGAGCCATAACATTGGTCAATATTATTTCTATGGAGGTTGATTTATTTCAGTGCAGCCTAAAGAGGTTCACAGAAGTAGCACTGAAGTGCATTGAAAATATTTAATGTTGTGTTGTTTTCATGTTAATTTTGTTAATTAATGTGAGTAAGATGACTTTTAAAACTTTTGTTTTTAGTAGTAACATCGCATTGGCGCATAGCTGTTAGGGTGTTATGAACGAAATTTAAAATAAATAAATAAATTATTATTTAATTTAATTATTATTTTTACTTTCACGTTTAAAATATTATTATAGTAGGATGGATGGATGTTTGTTACTCTTTCACGCAAAAACGGCTGAACAGATTTGGATGAAATTTAGCACACATATAGATTATAACCTATATTAACACATAGGATACTTTTTATCTCGGTAGTATGTTCCCGCGGGATAATTTCCGACGTCCACGCGAAGCCGCGGGCGGAAGCTAGTAGGATATATTATTATATTATACCTAAGAACACTGTGCAGGTACAATTTTATGACGTCCATATACATACAAAGATAAAATAAAGTATGGAAACAGAGTATATTTAAATGTTCAGAACGTTTTATGTTCATCATTGGAAATATTTTTAAGGGAAAGGGTATTATAGACATATGGAAGATACCCACTGCATAAGGTGCATTTTGAATAAAACGTTGACGAATTGTAGATGAGTATTGTAGACGATGAAGTTGAATGGATATTTTGTATTTATTTGCGTGTCACAAATCTTTTTGATTGATTTGAATAATAGAAAACCACCAACCACCTGCAAGGACACAGAATTCTGAGTTAGGACATTTTTATCCTGTATCCAATATTTTGTATATATATTTAGTCTTTGTACACAAGAAAATTTCAGCTTAAAGAACAAAGACATTACAAGTAAAAACAGATTGCAAACTTTTTCTATTATAAAGTACTTTTTCGAACGACTTAACAATTAAATTGTTAATTAGAATACTTATTAACTTACCACGCAATCATCAAAAGCAGAAATTCAACATCAACGCACGTTTCTCATAGATTCGTAGAATTTCGAAAGTGTCAAACGAATTGTTCATGCGAACTAAAACAACAACATTGTTGTGTTTTATTTATAGTTTTAAGGTTTTAGAAGCTGAAATGCCAATAAACGCATTTTTCTTTCTTTCTTTAAATACATAGCATAACATCATGCCAGTATTCCTCGAAGGGGTAGACACGGTTGTACAACATAAATGTATACTAAATTCCCCACATTTTGCCAGTTCTCCGATCTGCTACCAAGACTTTCCTATGTGAACATCTCAATTACACTTTGCCCGTCTTGGAAATAGAATCCAGGACCCCGTTCTCAGCAACAACTAAACCAACAAGGTAATCAGACAGCTAGTAACTTAATAATTCTTCCAGTACTCGTTAGTCATTTAATTTACCATCCCGTTTTAATATAAACAATAGTTTATATTCCTGTCCGAATGCGGAGTTTAAGTTCGAAGTGTGCTTAGTCCTTAAGACTTAAGGCTTAAGACCCACTGAAGTTAACTTGAGTAGTTTAGTATCAAAACAGCTCACCCACAGTACTATATAACAAATTGAGTGACAAGTGCTAAGATGTAAGTTTTCAGTTTGATATTGTTTAACTAGTATTGTTTAATAACACTGTTTATGTTAGCTGTAAGTTTTCCGAATAAAAATTAACAAAACCCCCGACCCAAACAAAAACCTCTAAAAAGTAAAAACAAAATATTTATTATATATTTTTTTGTGGGCACGTTTGATGTGAGTTTTAAACTTTACATCGCTAAGTTCTGTAACCGACTTTGGCAACTTGTTATTGAAGCGGATACTGTTTATTAGAAATGACTTGCTAGTTTTAGTTAATCTAAATTTTGGAATCACAATTTCATCTTTACTGCGTGTATTTAGATTATGGAAATCGCATACAAGATATTTTCCAGGATATAAAGAAAAGGCAGAGTTAGTATATCAATATCGTTGATGTTGTTTTTAGGAGACTCGCGAGGCCCCCATTTTATAGATTGCGCGGATTGCCCTCTTTGGTAAAATGAAAATTGAATCTACGTCAGCAGCCAATCCCATAAGACATAATACTATGATAATCAGCAAAGTATACTAACCTAGCTGTGGCTACATCAGTCAACTGCCTTATTTTTCTTACTGCGTAAGCAGCTGAGCTTAATCTACTTGAAAGAGCTCTAATGTGAGCATCCCATTGCAATTTTGAATCTCAAGTAATTCCCAAAAATACAGCATCAGGATTATAAATCGCGGAAAAAGTTTTTTTCGGATTGTATAGGTCCTTCCACTCTCATATTTCTACCTGTTTCGGTCTCTTCAGTATGCTTTAGGTAGTGTTAGGTTAGGTTAGGTTAGAGAGGACTGTCAAAACTACTAGTCGCAGTTTTTTGATCAGCCGGGCTCACTGTCTGATCTCAGAGTCAATCTGTCAAAAATACCTCGAGTTTCTATACATTTTTCACAAGTTTTTGACATTTGATTGTCGCCGAGATGACGTTTTTAATTAGGAAAATTGGCCTTCAGAAGTCCCAACATTTCTACAGCAATGGAATTATGTCACTACTAAAAAAAACACATATTTATTAAAATCAAATCTATGAAAAATGTTTATTGAATTGTTTGTTAAAATGCGAAAAAACTTTTTCCCCGACCTAATATTAGTACCAACCCATAGATAGCTCATATCTTCCACAATGTTAATAAATAGCAATAGATTCAGTCAAATAAATAAATTCGGTCCTGAAATAGGTTTACAAACGTATAACTTTATAAAACGACTACAAGTAAAGCTTTTTGTTAGTAAGCTAGCGAGCTGCCAAGCCTAATAACTACTTTTGCCAAAGTGTCACACAAACCCACTTGTATTATGTTCAGAACAACAATTTGCGTGTATGAGCTCAAAAAGCTTCTGTAGGTATTATATACTTCGACTATAATGGAGGTTTAAAACAAGTTTTTAAGATTCTTTGCTCACCATCGAGTTTCATTTTTACTGTTGAACAAAAAAGAGTGTTCGTTTCATGATATTTAACAGCAGACTTTACTGCCCTCTTTCTGGGGCCTTAGCACTTATTTGCACACGTTATGTGGATTACAAAGTTTTCTCTCCTACGTTACAATGTGAACAAACATGATGATGAACAAACTACAACATAGTTTGTTTACTGTCGAAGGCAGAGTAAAACGCTGCTTCATTTACTGTCACACACTTTTGCACGTGTAGCCGTAGAACTCGCTCACTTTCCCAACTACAATATAGAGAACAATTTACTTCTTATTTAGAACTAGCTGCCCGTCCTGGCTTCGCACGGGTGGGATCCCTATTTGTTTTCGTTCGTCTGTTTTTTCAGATTAATATATACAATGCCTATGACACTCACAAATAACGTGGCTTTCTATTGGTAAAAGAATTACCAGTAGATCCAGAGATTACCCCCTACAACCTCACAAACTGTACCTCTTTATAATATTAGTATAGATTGCAGTCTCTTGAAATATTCTCTATCGTTATTTCTCACACTCAGTCGTTAAGTAATGAACATCTGCACCCTTCTTTACGTAAGCGTTCCGAGTCGCGTTTCAGCACAGCGGATTATAGTGAACAAATACACCCTTATTTTTTTAAGGTCTAAAAACTGAACCAACTAAACTGTCATATCATTCAAGTACTTAAACTATCTTCCTAAGAGATCTTATCGTATCAAAACCAGCAGCAAAATGACATCGTTTAAAAGACAAATGGCAAAGATAAGTATTTCCCTATTCTGAATAACGCAGGGTGGCCCACATTCATTATGTACGAGACAAAAGGGACCCAGGCTGGGGTAACACAAATCTCAGGATTTTTCGCTAAAATAGCTTACAATACACCTATAGGACCGTAAAACATTTTTATGATGGTCGTATAGAGAAGGATATTAAAAATGTGAAGCATTTTTTCCATTTTTACGCCATAGGTGTCACTGGAAATAATTCCTGTGTAATGATTCGGTTCCAACACTCGAGTTGGAGAATGTATATTGACTGAGTATTATAAAATTCAATAACTTGAATAGGATACTTCAAGCTATTGGTTATTGCTCGTAGAGATAATGCACAAATCCCTAAAATTGCTGAAACGTGAGTTGGCAGAACTTCGAATGGAATCTGACGTGGAAATTACAGCAATTTTGTAATATTTTCAATTGAAATCTAATGAGATTGTAACGTTTCATTTTGATGTGACCTTTGGGAAAATACTTGACTTCTTATTGTCGTGAGGTTTCTTTACCCTCGGCATAGTGAACGAGTGCAAACATCAGTCCTTTCTCTAGTCAGGTTTTATCGTTTGTTTGGAAGGGATCAAGCGGTGCTCTCTGAAGTTCATTCACCTATTGTGTAGACAGGCTCTTAGTTTCAGCGTACTGTAATTGAATGTGTCCTACATCAAGTGTTTCTGTGTTACCGAACCTAAGCATCGTCATAGATAAAGTGATGTCTAGATCGTTGTAGTAATTCATGTATGTGGATTGACACACATCCTTTGATCCCACATTAGCTATTACTATTAAAGTGTTCATTACGGCAATAAATGCTTCATAATAATAAGCTTGACACACTCCAACGGCTGTCAATAGTGTGTTATCTAATTACGCAAATCTAGATTGAGCTGTATTGTGTCGTGGCGCGGTATAGTATGATAGATGTAATTATTCAGTTTCGCGTCGGGACATGCTCCACTCATTAATCAAGTCACTAGGCAAGACCTTCATTGATTGGGCTTTCTAGGGAACAACCAATGCTAATTTGTTAGGTTCTTAGAAGAGACCCTCAACGAGTTGTATGTAATTATTTCTACAGCATGTGAGTGAGTCCTACCTTATAAGTAGGTTTTTACAAGCAACTTATGTGCAAAGTAACCAAGTCACACTGTATTGTAAAAAAAAAAAACATTTAATCTACAGTCCATTCACACTTATTTTTCCTGTGATTTTGTGTTACTGTCAAAATCAAAATGATCTTTGTTAGCGTTACAATAAGGTTGCTTTTGAGTTGCTACTGTATTTCCTGTCAGAGGTAAAATAACTAAAACGGAATGTATGTAAATCAACTGTTTATTTACAGTACAGTGAGACTAGGTTACTTTGAATGTTTGTAAAAACCTTCTGGTAAGGACTTGCGTGCTGTAGAAATAGGCACATACAATCCGTTTTGTTTTGTTTTGTTTTTTTGAGGTTTTGGAAATCATCAATTAACTTCTTCTGCTCTGGGTGGAGCGGGAGGGCTGAGCGGGATGTCAGACTTTTATTGACTAAACTACCTGTGTTCCTTCAGTTGCCTGTGTGCGCGGGGCCACGGTATCTCTTTCGAACAACCCGCACCCCTGACAGGCCCGCACCCCTGAAGATCTTTTCAGTTTATAGCTAGTTTATAATAACATAACCGCTACAATAGGCAACTATGTATAGTTAATCAACAAACTATTTGGTCGGTGTATAAGCAAACCTATTTTTAAACGACGAAAAAAAAGGAGGTCCTCAAGTTGACGCTTATCTTTTTACTGTGAACGTATTATCTAATAAGTTAAGCCTACGTTCTCAGTGACGTAATAAAATCATAACAGACAGTTCAAAATCCAGTGCGCGGATACATTTCGCCGCGATTTTATTATGTCCGTGTCGAATTTAAGCTTATCGTTTTGAACCTTGTAAAATAATTAAATAATTGTCTACTCAGCAGTCAGCACGCTCAACATTGTATGCTTGCTGTCTCTATAAACACCAACTTGTTTGACGGTAGGTACGTATTGCAATCACATTCAAGATCATTATTTTACGTTTAGTTATGCAGAGGTATTTGCTGGCTTACCTCGTGTCAATACGTGTGCAAGGAAATTCCTGACAGTGCACAGAAGACAAACACCATTTAGTTTAAACTATGTTATTACTATCCATCGAACCAGTATGAAAAGACCTGTAGTGGCCCTGACTTACGAGTTGTCGTAGGTGGGCTCGAACCCAGGCAGACGTTACTTTGTGTAAATAATTTCATCACCACTGCTGTCAAAACGGTGAAGGAAAACATCTTGAGGAAACCGGTATGTCCTAGAACAAAAATATCGAAGACATCTGACATCCACGCCCCGCCCTGCGTGGTAGATATCTACGTCCCACTCTCTCTCACAGAGAGGAGGCGTCTGTCCCAGCAATGGGAACATTATAGACCGATTATGCTTATAGTAGACCAGTAAGTCTGCCCACTGTCTGATCTGTTCTTCTATTATCTAAACTTTACAGTATCACTTTTAAGGTTCTAGTTTATTCTAGTTTAGTTCTAGTTCATACTAATATTAAAAATGCAAAAATAACTCTGTCTGTCTGACCTTTTCACGTCTTAACGGTTCAACGGATTTGGATGAAGGTTGTCACATGGATAGACCATGATCTGCGTTAGGACATATAATACTTTTCATGTACTATTTCCGACCTCCTTGCGGGTGAAGACGCGGGCTACCGCAGTGCTAGGCTATGAATACCAATCCATTGTTTTTTGTTCAGCAAAAATCCTTCTATGAACTATTTTTCCGCGTCAACTCGAACCAGTCCTCACGGTACACGTCCCAGGTCAGCTCATCACCGATTTCTGGGCTATTCATTCATAAAACAAAAACGAATTAATGAAACTATTTATTTACCCACCGAAGATCACTGGTACGTCATAACGGCAAGATCTATCTTTGGTATAAGATCAATGTGACAGTTAGATAGGCTCAACCTTAATTGAGTTTTAATATACTGGAAGATTTTTTTTCAACATTGGTAAGGCGATTACAAAATGCATAAAATAAAAAATAAAACTGACCACCAGAATTGTATAAAATTCTTACAATTAAAATACAAGGGTTTTGAAGGACAATTCTAATCCATTGCTTAATAAGTTTGAATCATTCCTCTCCTCAACAACGTAAATAACGCAATGAACGTGGCTGCTCTGTCAAAATGAAAGATATTGCGATCAATTGTCATTCTATGCGTGTTTCACAATTGCCCGACCATACAGTTATAAGAAAGTCAACATTTTGTAATAAATATCTTGTGTCAATACTATTGCAAGATAAAGTAAATTACCCCGGAGCAAACGATACGAATCTCATCTATCACGAGTTCTTTTAGGAAATGATTCCCAAATAGTTTGATAACGCCGGGCTCTTCCTTATTGCTGGAGTTAATAAATAGGAGTTATAATATATATGGTGTCTGCAGTTAATCCCAATTGAGAACGTGCAAGACTGAGGGAAATTGATAAGTTGATGGCGATTTGTATATTAGGTTATCTTTCATTTGGAATATATATTTCAATAACTAAGGATGTGAAAGTATAATTATAGTGTGAAATCTAGCACATCGGTTGGTCGGTCTATGTACTTACCTAATCATTTTATGAGTAAAAAAGTAATGAGTAATGTGGAACCAGGCCAGCCATAATTTAGAATTTTAGTAATGGCTATGTTTCCTCGACTAAAGGGACCTATTACGACGAGATTATAACAATATGTCTATTTTATTTGTATAGTATGTATAATATTTTAATAATTGAAAAGTCTTAAATTTTTAATTTAATAATATGTACAAGTATATAAAAAAGCAAAGGGAAAGAAAGAATCATAGGGCATTAAAAAATCCATCCGCAACAGAGAAATGGCCCGAAGGCGGGCAATGCCGATCCTTGTCCAAAAATAGTCCGCTTGGAAATGTCTCGAAAAACTAAGTGGGCATTCGGACCCCATGGCCTTAGAGTTTCAACCCCAAACGGTTCGTACATTTAAGTTCCAATTAGATTTTCCGCACCTGTAGCAGCCGCCCCAGCACAGACCACCGTGCTGGGAAGATGGAAAGGTGCAAGGGCGTCGACATATGTTGCATTCCATACCAAAGGCCGACTAATTTCGAAGGCATTAGTCATTCCGGCTGCTGGTCTCTTGCCAACTTCGCGTGCCAAGCCATTGGGTTAGAATAGCTGGCACCCCAGAAGCTGGCGTACCGTGCTATCTGGCCTGCGTGCCACCTCCTATACTGCAGGATAGGCCATGGTGTCCGAAGCAGTTGACATCTTCACTGCATTGGCAGCGATGCAGAGCCACGCAATGAGCGCACAGACGCAGACAAGTATCGAGCCGGAATATAAAGTCACCCAGCATAGTGCCTAAGTTTGGAAGATGAAGCCAGAGGCCCGACTCCCTCTAACCACAGCCGGAAGGCGGGCACGTTCAGCAGTATTGGTAGATGTATTATTGATTTTATTCCGCACTATCCTGCGTAGCGTCTGATCCTACTGTCTCTGGGAAGATGTTTTTACTGGCCGATCTATATCCGGGCAAGCAATTTTTCAGGCACTCACCGCATTGGTAAAGCACGGTACTTCAGAGTCAACCTGAGAATGGGTTCAAGTTTACGTAATCATGACTATCGTATAGAAACTACATAGGTGCAATAGGTATCATTATGTGAGCCTTGCCATCTTAATTAGGTTAGAGTAAGTAAGTATTTACTGCCAATAAAAATAGGAAAACCATTTACCTAAACGAAATTCACAACCTCTAATTTGGTAAGTTTGAACAAATAACAACGTGAGAGTACATTCGATATTATTTGCTCAAAGTTACCAAATATTATTATATTATATTATATTACCAAACCTTTTCCAATCCGACTTTATCCGATCATGAGAAATCGAGAGAGGGTATTACCGTAATTATATGCAATAAGACATGGAAAACCTTTTTACTGGGATTGCGAATCAATTTAATCGGCTTAAACTTTCCTAGCTTTAAAGAATAAGGTAGAATGAAAGAGAAAAACAATCAAGCTTCTTAACGGCAGCAACATTTATTAATAAATTTTAAATTCACTTTTTAGTTATAGAAGAAATTTCTTCATCGTTGGGGTATTCTCCTCAATCAAATCAAAACAATGCATATTTTGCGAATTATTATGCGATAGCAGCAATCGCGGTTGATTTGCTGTAATTTTTTTAAGAGTTTCGTTGTCTGTCTTCGAAACTCATCATCAGAAAATTAAATGGGACCATTTCGGAATAACCCCCCTTTCGAACAAAAATATAATTTTGCAAATCCGTCCATATATGACGTCGTTATGCCCGAACATACATAAAAATATATATAAACATATCGAATAGATAACCTCCTCCTTTTAGAAGTCGGTTAAAAATACTTATTTTATATATCGATACAACCTTAAATATGCATCGTTTGTTAGTTAACTCTGCGCTTCCCACTCATCTGGTAAGAACTCTAACCTTCCAAACGTAGTTGATGCATTTCTTTGAAGAAAAGCACCTGAAATAAAAAGAAACACATCTTATTAGGTGAAAACGAAC
The DNA here is from genome assembly GCA_947359405.1 of Antitype chi. Lineage (NCBI taxonomy): Eukaryota > Metazoa > Arthropoda > Insecta > Lepidoptera > Noctuidae > Antitype > Antitype chi. The sequence goes on from OX375812.1 coordinate 7,878,628, forward strand.
TTTTATTCGAAGACAATTCAGTGGTAATAACGTTACAACACGGACAGAGAAACTGAATGAAATTCTAAGAATCCAGGACTCAGCAGTCACACTTGTGAGCACTTAACTCAGTATTAGTTAAACTTTAATTATTAGTCTTGACTAGAGTAGTAACGGAATTTCGCCCCGCCTCCACAAATATCGAAAAAAATATATACTAAATAAACATTACCAATAGGACGACTTTTTCCTTCAATAAATACTTAATTAATCACCGCCTCCGTTAAGATGGTCTCCATTACATCCCTAGACTAGACCTAGCCCCAGTGTATGTATATATGTATATCTACTCGTGGAACATGCTTACCTTGTACATTATAACTCCTCCCTTTGAAGAAATTAACAACTTTCATAGGTGTCCTTCGCCAAACGAGAAGCAATATAAGTCCAGTAGTGAGTATTACAAGTATCGGTATCCAAATAAACATTCCATGTTGTTGCATCCTGAAAAGTAACGAAAGTTAATCAATTTTAGTTTTAGTGTCTCGACATGGGAGAGCGTGTTGAATCATCAGCATAATGGGGATGTAAATCATGTGCTGTTGGTTTGACAACAGCACCATTATTATGTAGTAGGTACACTATCAATCAGAATCTGAATCATTTTAGAGAATATTGCGTCATATATTTTCGAAACATTTGGTCTACTCAACAACGTAAATAACCCAATTAATGTATTTGAACTCTGCCAGGGTTTCGGGTTGTTCGAAAGAGATACCGCGGCCCCTGGCACACAGGCAACTGAGGGAACACGGGTGGGTTTTAGTCACTAAAAGTCTGACACGCTCTCCTACTCCACCCAGAGCGGGAGAAGTTATTTGATGATTTCTTTCCTAGCCAAAAATAATAATAATAATATTGAACTGTGAAAATGAAAGCCTGCCAATTAATTTTAGACAACTACCCCTCTCAACTGAGAAAATCACTCAATCAACTCAGCCTATCGCAGTCCACTGTTGGACATAGGCCTCTCCCAGGCTGCAACACAACCCTATCCGATGAAAATCATTAAATGATCGAATCTATAAACGAAAAAGTACATACAAATAGGCATGTCCTGATTTGAGTGCAATTCAAACCAAAATCAATCAATCAATTTGCTTTGCAATAACTTATGATTTGAATACAAAAGAACACCGGGCGACGTCATTACATCAAAGCCAGCTGTCACTGAAAACCAGCGCTGGGGCTCTGTCTTGCATAGGGTCGCAGCATAATGCTGAGCGATAGTCGTTTTGCGTGGATGTGACGCATGTTTCCCTCAACCTTTTCTTATTTATTTATTTGTGTTCCTTTTCTTTTTGCGTCATGTTTACCGCAAATAAACGTTTTTCTTTCTTTCTTTCTAAATAAAGAAAAATTCGTTACAACATACGTACCATGACTTTTCTATCGGATCCCCCGAACTGACAGTACTATTCGTATTATTGCTAGCAACTGTTTCTGTAAAGCTGTTGCTGCTCACGAAATATAGGGCAGGAGTAGTCGTCGTTGGCGTTGTTGCATTTTCAGTGTGATTGTAATTATTATTGTGTGGACTTATCGTTTTGAATGGATCTATTGTTGTCGTAGTTGTGTCTTCATTGCTACTCTTAGAGGTTTGTTCTTTTACGCATGTGTCGTTCACAAGGTTGTATCCAGAATCGCATCGACACGTGTTCGGAGCGACACAGGTGCCAAGCAAATGCAAGCAGTCTCCTTTACACACAGGCACACAGGCATCGTTACGTTTCATATACCCAGGATTACAAGCACACTCTCCTGGATGTTTACAATAGCCATTCGTACAATTTAATTTACATGTTGGTTTACAAACTTCCTCACTGTAAATAAAATAAATCATAAATTCGTTACTACGTTCAAGTCAATTAAAGACATCTGTATTACTCAGTAGTGGTACCAAGGTGCACCTGTGATATGCAATTATATTACCTATACAAAGGAAAGTAGGTTCATACAATTAATGCAAAGATAGTCGTATAACCTTCAGCAACTCTAAAAATATATTTAAAGATGCTGATCAGTTAGTTTTAGCAAGTTTTATGTTCAACCTGTATTGTATAAGCTAACAGTGCCATCTGGCTTCTGGATCCAGGAATGAGGCGATTTGCATTCGGTGGTAAAATAATGTACTTACACTGTATGATTAACACAGATTTGGGAGTGAACTCCGACTAATGACAACACTATAACTAAGAAATAACTCACAGAATTAACTAACATTTTTAATTTATTAATACGAGTGTCGATCACAACGAACAGTCAACTATAAAAATAACAAAAATACTAACTGAAAAATAGGTATGTTAATAACATTTAAAAATGATTATGACAAATCAAATATCCGGAGTGCGCAACCCAGTGATAACGTGGGATCATTTGAGAGTGTGGGATGTCCCCCAGCTAGATGGATCATTAAAGTCAGCCGGGACAGACTGTTCCATTTAAAGTTTGGTTGCAAAAAGATAAATGTCCTGCACAGTAAGATTGCACAACACTTTGCAAATTTCGAATGATTTGATTCTTTATGTGTAATGATCTAGTCTGGGCTGTGCAGACTGGTCTCGCCTGGTCACCCCAAAAATGAGAAATAGGACTACCGTGCCTACTAAAGGGCTGAGCAAGCACGGCTTGACAGATTACTATAGGGAGCCGAGAACGTAGATTACATGTCACACATGACTGGATTAATTCAATGTAACATCTTGCATGCCATGTGTGTATGCATACTCATGTTTTGGACGAATAAAATAATCATAAACAGAGATCGGATATTCTGATGCATATTCACCTAAAGTTGAAATGTTGGCTAGCATGGAATGCGCTTTTGAATCGAAAACGTCTTAATTTAGGTAATTTGTTTATTTTTTGTTTTAACTTATACAAACCACCCGTCCTCCAGTACATACACATATTTGTATCGGGTTAAACATTAATTTTAAATTAATACACATCTGAATAGTTATGCAATCCAAGAATCCCGGGGTTTTTAATAAAAATTGCAAATAATTTATAAAGCTGCTTCCATACTTTCATAGCTAAAAATTCTCTTTAGGTAAATATGCATCCGAATATCCGATGTCTGATCATAAGTTATCTTAAAATTTCAGTGATATTTGAAATTCGACGAAATGGACGGCTCTGTTTCTCAAGCCGTCACCTCTGAAGCTTCAGTCACTTCAGTCGCCTAAGCATCTCAAGTAATGACGTCGGTGACCACCTTCTAGTTAGTTTTGACTTAACATGATTGTCCCAAAAGGCCAAGATCGTATGATCCTGGGCTTTGACGACCTTCTACCGATGTCCCCCGAGATTAAGCAGTTTTCCATGCATTGCATCCTCGAGTTATCACTCCCATCCCTTTGAAGAATATAAACATTAGTTCAAAACTGAAAAACATTAAAAATCAAGAAAGTTACCCACGAAAGTTGTAAGTTAAGAATAAAATAATAGCTTATTAAACAATTTATTTACGACATATTTTAGATTGCACCTACAAATTTATAAATAAAACTTTTTTTAATTTATTTTTTATTTTTTTGACTTTCGGATATCGATACCTACACCGAGCAATCAACTGAAAGATATAGGTACCTAAGCATCAAATAGACAATTCAATCATACTTTTTTAGGTTAAGTGGGTTTAATGTGTGCTAGGATAACAAAATAATCTAACATCCTAGCGGATGTAAAATCGCATGATTCTTGTTCTATGAGTAATTGTTTTACGTAGAATTCAAAATTGTTTCGGCTGAAATGACAGCTCACTTCAAGCTTATTTCACCTACTATTTTCACGGTGTTATTTTACAGAATGCACACAGGTTTTATATAAGTAAGTATATTCCATCCTGTATACAATTCATGTCGTAGTCTGGGATCCATCTTTATGATGAAATGTTACCGAAGATTGTCGATCTAGTTTATGATATTCGTTTCTTTGCAAACTTTATTAGAACCATTAAAATCAACCTTTGCATAAAAATATTTTGATCTGCGACATTTAATTGGCAGCCTTTTAAGGTCATCTACTTTTGTTATAAAACTCTGTTTGCCTTCGTCTCTTAATTATAACTGCTGTGCGATTACTCCCTCAGTTTATTTCGCCATTTATTCTCAGGAAATGTCGAATCCACGCCTAACCTTATTTTTATATGACGCGTAAAAGTGATTCAAGGATCCTATTTACAAAATAAACAATTTCATTTCGTTTATTGTTAAACGCGAGTGCAGAAGACTTCCACAACAGCAGTCGACGTGATTAATCGACACGAATGAAATATCTCTATTAATTTGTGACTGGCAGATGTAATTAATTCTACTTTTTTATTATATTTAAATATTGTAAAAGGATGAAAAGATTCAGAGTTGACCAGAAGATGATAGATACCTACTCGATTTAAAGCAATGAATATATCCTTAGTCTCCAGAGGTTTTTCTCAACTTCGGATAAAAGTCTCGAATTAGATATACCAAAGTTGGGTCAATAGTATTTATTCACAACATTCAGTACCTAATTTGGACAGAGAGAAATATAAATTTAATTACCACTCCACTTCAACCTACTCACTAATTACTTATTTCTGAAGTTGTCTCTCCAATGATTAATTGCCCATGATTAATTACCGCAACTGTCACATCGCTAAAATAGTGAATATTTTGCAAATGAATGTTTTGGGCATGCTTGAGTATCAAGTTGTGTTACGAACTTTAATAATTGTTTGTTTAGTTTTGTACTTTCTTATGACTTATAAATGAGACAATGTTAAGATTAGTTTTAAAATCAACATCTATTATTAACAGAATTATGCCAAAATGTTCTCATATTAAACAGAAGCCACCGTGTAATACCCACTTTATGTTTCAAGGCTCCGCTTTCACGACGATTAGCACAAGAAAGTTGAACGCTTTAACAACGGTAATTAATAAACGTGAACTCCAAAGTAACCTAAGTATCTTACCACAAGGTATTTAATCCGCAGGTATTACTAGGTATATTGAATTCCGAACGAGGGATTAGCAGAAGTGGAAGTTTCTGAGTAACGAAGTAAGGTGGTCGGCGAGACAACTCAATTACGCAAGTTGTCTGCGCTCGCTGCTCGCTGCTCGCACATGAGTAAACTGTTCGCTTGCGGAGACACCCGACAGCCGTCAAGTTGTCGCCACGCGACACCCGTCCCGTGTGATCACCTCCACTATATGCGCATATCGAAATTTGCTTTAATTTACATTTAGGTGGGTAGTTTATACGACTACCAGATATTGCTTCCTTTTGTATGTCGAGGAACCGTATTTTCGTCTTAGGCGTAACCTTTCTGGCCTATTGTTACCTGCACATGTTATTGTAAAAAGTGGTGATTAAGGGGAACCTAGTCGCTGGCTCGAACTCACTGGTGGGTCTGACTAAAAATCACGCTATCTCACCAGGCTTCGTGTCCGACAGAGGTAGTATAAGTGATGAGCAGTTAGACGCTAGTGTACACGCACAACGTTTTGAGTGAGATGCAGGATCATTTATAGTAAAAAAATCGCGAAAAATTAAGAAAAGTCCTTTGGAAGATCGAATTTTATCAAAAAGCCAATGCATAAATCAATTACCAATAAAGTTTATTGAACTTTTCGATAATTGAACTTTGTCGGTATCGACTTGGTTTTGGAGATTTTACACCTCTTTTTAACCGACTTCAAAAAGGAGGAGGTTATATTACTTAAATACGCCCAAAGTTAAGTAAAATTAGCAAGAAAAACGAATCTTTGTTGGCTCGTAACTTTTTAATGGGTTTTTATTTTAGTATTCTGTTTCCGTACAGACAAAACGATATCATATTTTACTTTGCATGTGCCATGTCAGACAGTGGAGTAAAACACTTCCGAAGTTTGTATGCAGAAAATCTGGACTAGGTTCACTTTAAAGCTTATACATACCTACTTCACGTATCTGATTTTTTTTTAACTCAAATAACATTTATTCCATATGTCTGACAATGTGGGAATATAATATGCTATTGTTCATAATATATCTAATACTCGATTGTGGGCGGTACATTCTTATTATTCATAACATTTAGCCCCAAGCTTATATTTCTTGAATGAGCATGATTTTTGTACTCCTACAGAAGCCGGTGAGGTAAGATACTAGTACCTGAAGTAATAAGTAAATATCAAGTAAGGGTATTGGGAGCAAGCCTATTGCTCTTTAGCGGGCGGGAAGTACTTTACTTTCATGAGAAATTATCATAATATCAAATAGTAACCTGTTTAACCACGGTAAATAATATCTGTAAACAGATATATTATGAATTTTTTATATTGGTTTCCAAACAAGAAACATCTGTTTTTAGATGACAATCTTTTCCTTTTAATAATATGCGCACTGAACATAATAGAGAGATTTTAAAAAAAATGTTCACATAGCCCATGACTGCACAAAGAGAACCAAGTCAGGCGATTAAAGGCAGGTATGGTAGGATGTTGAAATTAACTACGCCAGGTGTGTTTGACGACTCTGGCAGTGTGTGATTGAATTTTCAAACGACGAAAATTACTAAAAAGTATCCATATGTGTTACAAAAAAATTAAATGAAAAGACCTGAGTTTTAGTAACTACCAAAAACGTGCGTGTTCCCCAAACATTTTTGACTTGCGTATTTTGATATTTTGAAGACCTACAATCTTAAAAACAAAAGCCACATAAAAAATGATTTCGAGCAGTAACTAATGGCTAAGATAAACAGTTGACGAATACAAACGTTCCCAGCGAAGCCGACGCCGACGGCGCATCATGGAGCCGAGAGCCTCCGAAAGCTTCCGAAATCCTCCGAAAGCCGATGAGACAGGAAATAAACAATTTTCTTCTCTGTTTATATGCATGGGAAGAAATGGCGCTGGCGCAAAACCAGAGCTGCATAAATCTTTACAGATGAGGCGTGGAGACCGAACGAAGAGTATTGATTATATTTTGAACAGAGATAGTAAAAGCATTGAATTCTTCAGATGTATATGTAGTGTGACTCAGTTTTTAGGTTGTTTATGCTAGCTACATTGTTTAAGCCTTAGAGGTATGTACTACGTTTTTAGCAGTGGGAGTGATGTTTATTAATTTTCCGTGTAACCAGCATTATCAAAATGAATCTGTTTATATTAAAATAACATGTTAAGCTTAATGATTTTAAACATGTTATCAAAATTCTAATATACAGGATAAGTTTTTAACCAGTACGCAAACTGTAACCATGAATTCAGCATATCATTCTAGAAACCCAGCGCAGAAATTTTTCGTCGGTTATACAAAAAATAAAATCAGTTGTTTCATAGAAACCTGCAATACCTACGTGGTCAAAATGTATGTACCAGCTGATTTTTTTTTTGTATAACCGACAAAAAAATCTGCGCTGTGGGGTCTAGAATGATTTGCTGAATTCATGGTTACAGTTTGCGCACTGTATAAAAACTTATCCCTGTATATACAAGATGTAACTTAAATAGCGCACAACCTCTTAAGGGGTCATTGTACTCATCATTATCAACAAGTTTTACTATGGGACCAAACCTGAAATCGTAAAAAAAAAATCAGCTGTTCCCTACATTTTGACGATTTATGCGAATACAAGTGTATGGAACAGCTGATTTTTTTTTTACGATTTCAGGTTTGGTCCCATAGTAAAACTTGTTGATAATGATGAGTACAATGACCCCTTAAGAGGTTGTGCGCTATTTAAGTTACATCTTGTATAAAAATGAATTGACGTTTGTAAGTCTCACAAAAACTCGAGAACGGCTGAACTGATTTGGCTAATTTTGGTTTCAATTATTTGGAGGAGTTCAAAGAGGTGAGAAAATATAAATTTATTGGCGGTACGAAGTTAGCCGGGTCAGCTAGTTTTAAATATAATGTTTACATAAATGTACCTATATCATCATCTGCCTAGCCTTTTCCCGGGTCAGCTTCCAGTGTTACCGGAAGCAGCTAAATACCGGTGTTGACATGGAGCGACTGCCTATCTGACCACCCAGATACTGGGTTATACCCATTGGTAAGACTGAACATCAGACTTTCAACCTTCTGCCCGTAACGACTGTTAATGATCTACAAAGGACAGCAGTGACCCACGCACAAAAACCGATAAAACTGGCTTAACCTCATCGATCGACCTGTGCGGCTGTTAATAATTAGCCACAGCCCCTCTTAAATGTACCTACCTACAAACCATTTATAGTTATCCAGAACAAAAATAAACCAAATTGTAAATCGCGACCGAAACATGACTGACAATCGATTTAAAGCCTTTCATCGCGGCAATAGCGAAGTTAAACCGTGTTTCTTGAAGCTACTCAGAAAATAATCACAAAGCCTTTATAATACCTATTAGTTGTCAGAACAGCAACCAATTGACGCGCGGTTTATAATCGCACCCTGCGAGAGACGCTTATCTCCTATCTCCTCCGGTCTGCGATTTTCCTCTTGACATAGGGAAAATGTCTTAAGCGATAATAAAATGTTTTTCTAAGGTTACACGCGGCGAGATCGACGCGCCCCGGAGATCGAATGCCTCAGAGGATTTAATCAATTTGCTGGAAAAAGTCGGCGGAAACCGATCAAAAGATTTATAGACCAAAGGAGTTTTCCTTGCGACTCCGGTGCACTTTATTCCGAGGAGCTTAAAGTGGTAATTAGATTCGTCGATTTAAAGTTTTAAACTCAATTGAATGCAAATGTGTTTGCCTAAAACAACAATTTTAACTTTAATCCGGTAGACGTTTAGTATTCTTTGTGAGTACTATAAAATCGTCGAAACAAATCTACCTACAGCTTCTCAGAAAGAATATGCGGTATATTTAATATTTCCGAAAATAGAGTTTGGTCGAACTTAGACACATACCCCTTTATTTATAAACGTTGCTTAAAGTTAAGTAATGATTAGCGAATTGTTTAACCATACATTTTTGACGTTTAACATCTTTTAACTTAAAGTAACGTTTAACGTTTAAATAAGAGGAATAACTTCATGAATATCGATTTATTACAATTGTACTAACGCAGCTATGAACAAATGTGCGCGAAAGTGGGCATCATGGTACAAAATCGTAAAAACTAACGTGTACAGTGGTTTTCTATACTGGAAATCAACGAAGTCTCTATCAATTTTCTGTTATACCTTTTACCTTGTCTAAAGCTGCAGGAGATAATCACGTCTGTGACTTTTTCCTAGACTTCGACCCACTTGCACCCGATGTCAAAGTGAGTCGAAGTCTAGAGAAAAAGTAGTCGAACAAGAATAATAGTTTGTGTAAAGTACCTATCAGGACACGGTACGTTCACGTCCATAATGTGTGTCCGCGCAATAAATAGAACTCAGGCTCTGTACGCTAGGGTACAGTCCACTAGTTAATGGGCTGTCAAAGGGAAGGTCACTTGATAACGTAAAGGGGAAATGCATTATACACCCGCTAGCTTACAGATAGGTCCTAAAAACATGTGTCAGATAAATACTGTGGTAGTTTCAAACCATGGAACTATTTTTTTTCTGGGTGTGCTAGAAGAGATTTCTGAAGAAATAAGCATTACCTTTGTACGTATGCTATTTTTACGGAGGCCATTTTCTCCGGACCTCAGTCTGAGGGGAAGTCCAAACTGCGGGCGGAGGTCGCCCGCTTGACAGGCGCCATAGAGCTTCTCCGAAAGGAGAATGAGGAGCTCCGAGTGGACCTGGCCGGGCTTCGAGGAGCCGGCCCCCGGCCACATGGATGGGGCAAACTAAAAGCCGGGCCATACCGGAACCCACGAGGGCCCCAACCCCGGTGGCGAAATGTCCGCCGCCGCCGCTCTCACCTCCTAAACTGACGCTCTGGCCGAAAGGCTTAAGGCGTCCCTAAATGCGAACGACGCCCGAGTGTCCAGACTCACAAGAGCGCGGACATGTGCGTCTTTAGGCCTGGACGACTCTGTAACGGAGAGCGAGGTGGTGGCCGCCGTCGTTAGGACGGGGGGGTATTGCCACTGTAGGCGAGGGCTGGCCGACGGCGAGTAATGGGTAGCTCACTGTCTGGTAAGCACCAGGCCTGGGTCGACGGCGCATTGTGTTCCACTCGCGCCTCGAAGAGATGTCAGCACCAACTGGTGGGGTCTGCTAGGGCCGATGCCTGCCAGGGGTGTGGCTTATTCGAAAGAGATACCGTGGCCCCTGGCACACAGGCAACTGAAGGAACACGGGTGGGTTTTAGTCAGTAAAAGTCTGACACGCCCTCCCGCTATTACGAGTATGCGCTATTAATGCCCACCCGTTATTTGATGATTTCCCATCCTCAAAAAAAAAGCTCTGTACGTATTTTTCTGTTCCTTTCTTCTTGCCTGTGTATGTATGTGCGTAAATGGTTAAATAAATAAATAATAATATCTCTACATAGTATAAAATAAAGTCGATTTTCGTGTCCGTACGCTTAGATCTTTTAAACTACGCAACGGATTTTAATGCGGTTTTTATGGATAGACAGAGTGATACAAAAGGGAGGTTTATATGTATAATAGGGCACAGCCGCTGGCAAAAGTCGAAATGTCTTAAGATTTCCCAAAAAAGAAAGTAAAGTAAAGATTAAAATGATTGTGAAAAGTATCTAACTCGTGCAAATTACGGTGTTATTTTAACCATATATCTGTTACGGCTAATAGCCGAAGTGCGGCTACACCTAGTTTTAGCCGGCTATAACTAGGTGCAGCCGGTTAAACTTAGATGTATCCTACTTATGTCACCGGTGAACTGCACCATACTGCTTACCGACCGATTAGGTTAGGTTAGGTTAGAAATGCGACCAAACGCGCGCGAGCCGAGCGAGCGCAGCGAGCGATGCCGCGGTAGCGGCCGGCGAGCGCTAGTCCAGCTGCACCTAGTTGTAGCCGGCTAAAACTACGTGTAGCCGCACTTCGGCTATTAGCCGTAACATATCCACCAGCAAAGGCTTTTTAATCTTCACAATATTACGTTGTATTAGTTGTTACAACCGTGCAGTTTGAAGGTTTTACTCATGTTTTAAACATAACACTGGATTCACAGGCAAATACGATACCTCCAAATTGAAATTGTCTTCGGCTCAATCCGACCTTGATAGGCTACGTGCAGCTTCCATTGATGAATTAATCCCGTTCAATTTGAGGTCGTCCCTTTCGTCACGATATCCTTTCATTGCATACTATTCGTATTGGTTTTTCGTGGTCCTCGTAAAAACCGTTTCTTTTGGAAACATTCGTACGATAGGTATAGGTACAGGGTATCCTCTTTTTTGAGGTAATGATGTTATAAATACCGAAATTTAATTGTATACACGAAGTTAATTGCTTTTCGTAACTAACACATATACCAATAACGTCTTTAGGTACGCAAAAACCAAGAACTTTTAGTGGCAGTTACTTGACTATTTAGTAATAGCGCAAGCTACTATCTGTCTTGATACCAGTTCACAATTTGACGGTTTCACTATAATCAAATTAAAATCTGCCGAAAAATAATGCGTTAAACTGTACACAACACAACAACACATTCACAATCTTTCGGTATTTATAATTTTACGATGAAATATAGGTATAACTATTTTATGTATGCTTTAAAGCTTTCCGCGTAGCTTTTGTTTACCTACTAGGCACTTTAAAATATATGGAGACGCTTGGTTGTAGCATTGTAAATGCTCTATTTTTATTTATTGATATTTAAAGCAAAATAAGTAGAACCGATGACCTTGAGATGCTGGCTGGGATAGACTGGATGCGGAATACAGAGAACAGGGTGTTGTGGCGCAGCCTGTGAGAGGCCTAAGCCTAGCAGTGGATTGCGAAAAGCTGAGTTGATTTAAGCAAAATTAATCATTGAATCAATGTATGCGTGTAATGTAGGTTTGTGTGTGTGTACTGTAATAATAGCTTAGTTAATAATTCAATTACTTTAAGCGACGACAGTTCGTTTTCTTAGGCGTATATACGAGTACTGTAAGTGTTACTCAGCGGGAGCTAAGTTAAAGCTAAGTGCACACAGTTCCAAAGCAAGTGAACTCACTTAACCCACACTTGGAACATAAGAGTGAGTTCACGACTTTACGAAACAAAAATAGAGAAAATATTACTGTAGAACTTATACAGCAGAGGGAGTATAAGTTACAAAAACTTTCAAATGTAGATTTATTTATTTATATATGCTTTATTATAAGTACCTACTCCAGAAAAACACAAAACCCAAAAAAATACATTTATCACAACAAAACATACAATGGGCGGTCTTTTCGTTTATCCTTATTTTGTAATTGAGAGAAACTAAAAATTAGTTCATGATTAGAATGGAATACTAAAATAGTATTGAAAGTCATAATTTTCATAGGCAGCTGAATACCAGTATTTTACATGGACCAACTGAACTGCCTCTTTAACCTCCACTACAGAACCCAGTTACTACCGGGGCAAGCATGACTTAACCCCGCATCTTAAGCCCCGATCTAAAAAAAAAAACAATTCATCCTACCTAGCTAAAAAAATGTAAATACCACATAAATTACTTCGTGGTGCTGTTTCTATACGAAACGAAATGACAAGCGGTTTTTCGCAAAACATTCGCGTCATTATGCAATAACAAGCCGCATCGTAAACAGAAAATTACAATAGTTTTGCAGTTAAATGATTTTCGTTAAGAAAAAGAAAGAAGAAAATATATTTACATTAGCTTTTGCCAGTGGCTTTTCCCGCATGGAAGTCGCAAAATTATCACACGGGACCGTAGTAGGTACCGGGATAAAAATTATCATATGTATTAATCCAGGCTATAATCTATCTGTGTGCCAAATTTCATTCAAATCTGCTGAGCCATTTTTGTGTGATTGAGTAACAAACATCTAGACATATAAACTTTCATATTTATAATATTAGTAGGATTAAGACGATGAATATGCTTAAGAACAATAATAGTGTAGTGACGAGAGTTTTAAGGCAGGGAAGTACATTTCATATTAGTTATTTTCCACTGATGCTTTTTACATAGACATAGAATAGACAACTCCCAGCAGTAAACAAATCGTTTATTCCATCCTATCTTTACCTCTATTACGCCATACACTCTACACATGCTTTTGTTCCTATTCGGCAAACTAATTGCGTCACACACTATCAATCTCATCATTTGAAGGATATTGCCAATCCATTGCTTTGTATGCTCGGAAAGTTTGTCTGCCTAACAATGTAAATAACTATCAAAATGAAAGACATTGCTACTGATAATGTGTTACACCATTAACCTCGCTGATCTCGTAACTAAATGGATGTCAATGGATCCCTATTTTAACTTCTAACAACTAGAAAATTAAAACATACTTAAAATTATACAAAATCCAAAAAAGACTTAACCTAACTTTTTATAATATTACGGCGTATCTTGTTTAAGCTCCGAAGGCCATTGTCCGGACTCGGTAATTCTGGGATCAAGTTCCCCAAAGTTGCGGAGTCAAGACAGATTATGTAATTAAGATACCAATTAGAAACTTTAAACTGCGGTATTATTAATGCAAGCGAATAGTTTACAAGTTGAGGCATAATTTAGTAATAGCATTAAATCGCTCAAGATTAACTGCGGGTTTCGTTGTGTAGACGTTACCTACTTATGTTACTCAATAGCTGTTTTGTTTAAGGGAATTGGATAGAGCAACTAAATATTAAAATTTACATGATGACAGAGAGCTTATTGCAAGGACTACGGTAAGAATATAATGGCCATTTAAAAAGCGTGTTCACAAATAGAGGATAGACTAGATCTTGGACCACGAACTGCGGGGTAATTGCGTACTAACAGTAGGAATGGCTTTAATTTTGACAGTTCAATAATATTCATTGCGTTCTTTACGTTGCTGAGCAAATTATTTTTTCGATCATATGAAGCAATGGATTAGCAATAACCTTTAAAATTATTCAGATTCATAGTGTGTTATGCAATTTGGATGCTGGTGTATAGTGAAATTTAGGCCGTTTGACGATAAACGTATTTAAAACAACATTCTGTGTCTGTTTTAAATACGTTTAGTTTTAAACGTATTCCGTAATTTGTGGTGTGTTTGGGCCATAGTCAATAATATTAAATGGAAATTAGAGCCATATCTATACACAGGGAGGCAGAGCACGTGAGGGCGAGGCAGTATTTGCGCTCTCACGGCCTTAGTCGCCGCGGGAGACGCCCTGGGCGTCGGGAATCCCAGGCTGATTCCCGGCCACCGTAGGCGCGGGCTTGCGGACGGCGAGTAATGGGTAGTTCGCTGTCCGGTAAGGACAAAGCCCGGGTCGACGTCGCGTTGTGTTCCACGCGCGCCTCAAAGAGATGTCAGCACCAACTGGTGGGGTCCGCAAGGGCCGATGCCTGCCAGGGATGCGGGTTGTTCGAAAGAGATACCGCGGCCCCTGGCACACAGGCAACTGAGCGAACACGGGTGGGTTTTAGTCAATAAAAGTCTGACATGCCCTCCCACTCCACCCAGATCGGGAGAAGTAGAAGTTATTTGATGATTTCCCACCCAAAAAAAAGCCTACTAATATTAAAAAACGTCAAAATCAGTGAGTTTATATGTAGTAATCTTTGGAAATACCAGTCAGATTTGAAAAAATCTTTTTGCATTTCATAACCCAATTCTCGAGAACGGTTATAGGCTATTTAACATTACGGCAAGACCCTTAGGAACTGAGCAAAAAGAAAAATATCAGAAAGAACGTTAAGTGAAAACAATGTAATAGCGCGAGGCGGCGGCGGCGGGTCTGTGGCCAAAATTTTGCGGGCGAAGTACTAGTAAACAATAAACACAGATCCTTCGGCTATGGCCTACGATTTACTCCTGACTTTACCAAATTAGCTCGCCAACTTAACCGCACGAGTATCCCTAACATATCCTTTGTGTGCAATAGAACCTTTTGCCCACAGATAACGCGTATAAGCACTCAACATTTCCACTTCGGTCGCTGCGAAAAAAACCTATAGAAAATGTAATCCCGTCCTGATTTCCTTCAGACCTGCGGTAATTTGAACACGATATTTTGCTTAAATTGAATATTTCAATTACTTTTCGTTTTTCATAACAGTGCTTATGTGAGTTAGTTTCGTATGTAAATAAAATAATATACGAGTTAAGGATGGTAAATAGAGACGGTTTGTTAAATGAGTAACCGATCATCCCTTTTAACGAGTGTTAGTATAACTCTTGCCTGATTTAATCATACTTATCGATATTTTAACTCAGAAAATGCTATCCCTACTTAATATTATAAATGTGAAAGTAACTCTGCCTGTCTGTTACGCTTTCACACCTAAACTGCTGAACCGATCGTCATGTCATTTGGCATAGATATAGCCAGGATATGGTTCTCCATATCCTGGCTATATCTATGCCAAATGTCATGACGATATGATATGACATAGGCTACTTTTTTACGCGATAACCGACACCCACGCGGGCGGAGCTGCGGGCAAAAGGTAGTTTATCATAATTATACTATTAAATACTCATTAATATGGGTAATTAGGATCCACGCTTAACATCTTCAAAGGTTCACTTATTTCTTCTAAGGCTTCTTGTAATTAGTTGGATGCTATAATTACTTATTACTTAATTTTCGCTTAATGCGCGAATCTGTCACGCAGGACAAATCGCTCTCTTTATGATGTGCTGTTGGTTTCTTTTAGAAGAACTTGTCGGAGTTATTGCAAACTTCACAAAACCACAAGTTCCACTTCAAATAAAACTACAGGTTTAATGTATCGGCCGCTTAGTTGTTAGCACTCGATAAACCTCACCTGCAATTTTACAATGTCTAACTTCGAAATAACAAAAACAACAACCATAACTCAAAGCTCCTTCTTATTACATTTAGAAACGAGCTAATTTAATCTACGTCTCCTAATTCGTTTATTTGAAAATCAAGATTGCTTTATTAATTTGCAGAAGTCTTCGGCAATTGGAAATTGCCTAATTCAATGATATGAAAAGGCATCAAAATATTTGAAGCTCAAACGGATCACATTTTAAGAATAATATTTCTTTAGCATTAACGTGTTGAAGTTGTTTCACGGGATGATGTATTGTTAGTTTGACGAAGGTGCTAACACAAACGTGTGGGTACATCATACATTAGCGGTGTAGCCAGTTTACACGGGGTCTAATGTCTACATACGTCAACTTTTCAGTGGTATTTCATCACCTATACACGCACACCAGAATCAACCATACTTTACCTACAATACGGATCATTGTGACTTGTTTAAAGCCTTCGCTAAAAGAGATAACCCGCCGCGTTCGCCGAC